>CM069167.1:6422638-6480138 GCA_035221665.1 Okamejei kenojei
TGATAGGAAATGATGGTAGATATGAGTTGATTATTTTTAATATGAAAATTATTGAATGTAAATTGTTTATTGTATGAAATGATTTGTGTTATTTAAAGATTAATAAGTTATTATATATAGTGAGATTTTGTGTGGAAGATATAGTTTATTGGAATTGATTTGGAATATATTATTTAAGTGTAGTAATTGTTTATAATTATTTTGTTTTTGTTTGTTTTAATGTGTAAGTATAGAATTTTGGTGGTATAATTGGGTACTGATGCAATTGGGCATGTCAAGTTTTTGTTAGAATATATATTATTTTCTATTTTAGAAGGCTCCAAAGGCTGGTTTGATTGGATGCTACCCACCCTAATCCTCTGGCTGGTGAACGGTATCATTGTGCTGAGTGTATTTATTAAGCTATTCATATACGGAGAACCCATCACCCGTCTGCATTCTCAGTCCTCTGTTACATTCTGGAGATATCGCAAGCAAGCAGACCTAGATCTGGCCAGGGTAAGAATTACATTTTGAAAAGTGAGATGGGGGGGGGGGGGGGGGTGGGGGGGTGTGGAATGCTGGAAATCTGAAATAAAATCTGTTGGAAGTTTGAAATTTCTGTCCACTCTTGTCAAACCTCTTATTCGGGTCTTTGGTGAGATAGGTAACAAGGCAAGCACCTGCACTCTTGAGACCTATGAATTTAAAACTACGTCTGATCACAAGCGCAAGTGGAGCCACATGGTATTTAACAGACTCGTCATGTTCTGCTCTTGACATTTCGCAGTGTAAAGGTTTCAAATCCTGTGCAAGATATCAAGAACTGATCAAGATATACATCTTGTTGGTCACAGAGAATCTAAACAGGAATGATTCCTTAACTCTGTATCCTAGTCTGATAATTGAAAGATTGACATTTGGCCCCTGTAATGGAGATTTCACGCAAACGTTTCATATGGAAACAGATGTTTAAAAAGTGAAGGGAAAAAAACTCTGGTTTTAGTCCAAAAGTAGTGCTTTACAGATGGGGCGTGTTTGGCTAGATGGCTGGAACTTTAATCTGCTGTTCTCTGTATTAAATTGATTTGAGATCTTGTTTAGGGAATTTTTGGCACCAAAAGGACACTAAAGGATTGTACACTAAAGGAATCTGTAGCTCAGATGGACCCATGATAAAGATCTTTATAATATCTATAATATCTTTACATTTAGTGCCATGGGACCTGGTATATGAATTTTTAAAATTTGTTGGTAGACAAAAATGCTGGAGAAACTCAGCGGGTGAGGCAGCATCTATGGAGTGAAGGAAATAGGCTACATTTCGGGTCGAAACCCTTCTTCAGACCCTTCTTCAGACCCTTCTTCTTAAAATTTGTTGCATGGATATTAATGGATACAACAAAATAATTAATGTCCCTTGAGATCAGGAATATGCTGCTGATGATCCTATGCATGTTATGTAGACACAGATGCTGGAATCATGAGCAAAGTGCTGGAGGAACACGGCGAGGAGGGAATGGACAGACGATTTGTCAGATCGCAGCCTTTCTTCATACTCAAGAAGGGTCCTGACCCAAAACTATGTACATATAATTAAATCAGTGATGAATTTTCCATTCCAGGGTGCCTTTATTGCAGCTGCCGGAAACTTGCAAACTTGTTTGTTGGTGCTGGGACGTGCACTGCCGGCCTCCCGGTTTGACCTGGCCTGTAGCCTCTCCTGGAATATCATTCGGCACAGCATTCAGAAGCTGGTGTTTATGCGTTGGCTGCTGAAGTGGACGAGAGGATTTCGGCAAGATGCACAGCTTCAAGAAGAAGCCAAAATGAGTGCACGAGATGCTGCACTGGTGCATCATAAACTCCATCAACTGCAGTTGACAGGTATTGTAACATGATGAACGTGGTAACATTTCACAGTTCATTTGACCTGATTGCATAAAGGGGAAAGCTGGGGTTGAAATGATATGGCTGCACATAGATTCGGTGACCTCATTGCAGTTTATGACACCTTTGCAGAGTGCAAAATGTTCACCGCTCTAATTACAGAAGGTACAGACCACATGGCTGAATCATGGGAAATCGTGTTGTCCTCCTTGAAGAGACTGTTTCCAAATTCTTCTTTGTGTTTGCATTTTCTTCTCCCAGTGACTATTGTTGTGATGGGGATAGCACCATATAAAATGTATCCTATGATATCTAGCTCCATATGAGGCCTAAAATTCTGAGTGCTTGTCATGGTTTTATCGAGTCTCGTTATTGCCTCCATACCTCTAGGGGAAAAAAACCTGTAATTGTTTTTAAACAGCATCCTGAAAAGCTACCCTCACACAGAGATTTCTACCCAGGTTTCTTCAAATAGTCTACAGCCTGACACCCTTTCCATTCAGAAATCAAAACTGCTTTTGCTTTCTTCATATACACTTTATATTTTATAATGCACTTATTGACTGATTTCTACTGTAGTCGATTAGTCTTTTTTGTTACAACGTTATTAATTATTTCAGCTGGATACTGCGATCCAGTATTATAGAAATTATTCAAATTATGAAAGGCTTGGCAGAGTACTTAGCAACAGTCTTCAAATGTCCTGAAAAATTATTTTGACCATCCTTTGCCTGGAAGCCATATCAAGTTTATTTGAAGTGCAAAATAGGAAACATTTAGTTGATGCCAATTCTTTATCTGCATTTCTTTTCATTTTAGATAAAGTGGTGCAAGGCCCTGTAAGCGCCATAAATCTAGCTCTGTCTGCTGTTAATCTAGCCGAGTGTGCAGAGGAGAAAATCCCCCAAAGTCTCATGGCGGAAATCTATATAACTGCTGCCATTTGTCTAAAAAACAAATTTAGTGGCAGACTCTCCTTCATGTTGGTAAGTAGATACTTTGTGCTGTGCTTGGTTATTAGGAATGAGTTAGTAAGATATAGTTTTAATAAATGGTTTTGTGTCCAGTTTCTGGGAGAATATACTGTTCATTCAGTGTCTAATGTATGAGGCACTGATAGTAAGATTAAACGAGAACTTACCAGTTCGAAGTTTGATCGTTATTTTATGAGGTGTAACGATGAGGGATTACGTGAAGAAGCCCCGCCTGGCGCTTGATCGGCATACTTCAAAGCAGCGGCATGAAAAACACAGAACATAATAGCCGGAGTAAGATAGTAAGGCTCAACATAGATTTAGAATTACCAGATGATCATTTATTTTATGATGGTCGGGAGTGGAGGGCACCTAACCCTCATCGGTTACTCTCATAAAAAATAACGATCAAACCTTCGAACTTGTCAGTTCTGCGTTTAATCATACTATTTTTACTTCGGGTCACGTGAGTGACTACGTGAAGCTTTTGTAGCTTCTGGTGTTTTTTATGTCCGTAGACTCATTCCATACGACACTCTGGCTCAATCAAACACAGTAAATGAGCATATAAAACATTTTTTCCTCCAAACATTAGCCTCAGGTTATGTGATAAATTATTTCATCATTATAAAGAATGAAAGTAATGCCCTTCCATTGAAAGGCAAATTTATCCACCAAAATATCACTTGATATATATAATTTGATAGTATGGAATAAAGCAACATTATAGAGAACCCAACACCTCTGTGTCCAATGCCTGACACCATGACTGGTTTCCTTTTTACTTTAATATTTATTTTAACAACCCTCCTCCTGCGGCCATTGAATCTTTGCTCGAACCGGCTCATCCTGGCCATTCCCTGTGATGTATCTGTCCCCCTTAATAGAGTGATTTCCACATCTCAATGTCTAGTTCCACTGGAGTGTTAACCATGTTTTAACCATCTAGTGAATATATTTCTATAGATACATCAATTTTTTACTGATACCTAATGTTGTTTTTTTGTGTGTAATAAGTAGGCTGTCTCACCAACACAGAGACTCTAACTACAACATATTGTCATCAATGGTTGACCCACCACATTTTATGGCCGACAGATAGCTTATAGGTTTACCTTGGTTTCAGCTCTTCTTGGTCTGCTTTGTTTTGGTAAATTCATAAACATATATGATATTGTAATCTGTATCCACATGCAATTATATAACGTAATATTTGCAATGTTTGCACTCTGATAACGTCTTGGTTAGTAATTTGTCGTAAATAGGACGATAAACACTCTGAGCCCTATTATTGGCTCTATCAATTAGATACTCAGAAAAAATGCAATCCACAAGGAACTCACATATATCTAATATGATAAATAACTTTTACTGTCTACACAGACTTCCAATTTCTTATTAGAAAATATTGTTTTTTAAGAATTATTTCTCCAAATTGCAGGTATAACATTCCTTTTGTACATAATTATTTTATTGTTATGTTTTATATTAGTTAAAAAACATTCATAGACTTCTTTGACCCATCAAAAACTGTTGTTAATGGTCTGGTCAAACCTGCAGATAGCCAAATTCATATTTTTCTGTCATGGATGCCTTTTGTACAAAAATAAATTACTGTAACTATGAGTACATCATAAGTGGGTCAAAAACATCACATCAACATTAATGAAAACCATGAAGGTCCGTTTGGGTCACCAAAGCGCCCCTAGAAGCAGCGTCCTGCTACATATTTTCATCAGACACTGCCCTTCAGACAAAAAATGAGGAACATAAAAGAAACATCTTTTCCTCATGTAATAGAGAGAAATGCATCCACCTCTCCCTGTTCTTTGTTTACCCCACGAGAACATTTGAAAGATCGGTGATTTAATCTGTATACAACCAGATTAATCGTAAGTAAATTCCATATTACTGACAAATGTTTTTCCCCCCCTGATTTTGTTGTCTGAGACAACAATTGCTCTTTCTAGAGATAAACAGCTGGACTAAACCATTTAGTAATACGCCACATCTGTTTACTCAGATAATCACTTGATTAATAATTAACCTTGCCTTCATGTGATTGATATATGCCACAGTCGTGGTATTGTTCACACCTTGATGATGACATGACAACTTCATAATAGAACAATCAATATTTAATCCCAAAAACTCGCTGATACTTCGAATATAATTAATACAAATGTTTTTTGTAGAAATTTTCTTAGGAAAATCCATTTTTGCAATTAACCTGGTGTTATTGTCCTCAGTCCCAACAAGGGACGTATCAATTAACTTTATAAGAATAGATATTATTCTTTTATCTTAACCCAAATATTCACAGAAGCTGTCCATCCATATGTTAATACTGCTTCAGCTTGCAACAGCTGCTGAAGCGTATAGTTTAAAGCAGCTGTGGGACCTTTTCTATCCATTACTTTAATAATGATAACGTATCTTGGTATTTGCATAGGCTCTCACAAACGCATACATACTTCTTATAATCTTCTGTTTCCCTTTTGGAGAGCTTTATTTACTCTTTACCTAAGCTCCTTCTCTGATTGAGGACCAAGTCTGTCAACCAAAGCAATGAGACATATTTTATCAATGGAAACAATTTTCCCCCTCTTATGGTGCTGAATTAACTCTAAATCCAAATAAAATTTATGAATATTTATGAATGCCTAAAACATAGGCTTTATGGGATGGGTCAGGTCCTTGCCTCTCAACAGGCTGGTAATTGCAGCACTAATTTGCAGCTAACTCTTTATTAACCTTCCAATTTAAATGTGATCAAGATAAACCATGACCATGTCCTCATTAGTGCAAGTGCTGATCTTTTTATCAGTACAATTGTTGTTCCAGTATTCTGTGAACAGCCTAGAACTGGCTTTAATCCTTTAGACAATGCTTTAACTTGCACAGCTGACCCATTTTAATTAATTTCAAGCACCGTAATATGATTAACAATTTGTTAATAACAACTGTTTTTCAATGTTGATGATGTCCATTTTAATAAAAATGTGGTTTATACCACCACATCTTTTTCCCTGAGGAATTTTATAATATATATATGTATGTACCCCTACTTTATTGGAGTTATTTTGGGTGCAAACCTAAAATCAATTTTTTAGGTTTTCCTATACAGGTGAACCAATTCCTTTTACAATTTTTTGTAGTCCTTAGTTATGTTATATCAATGATCATAACACACCTGTAATCTCCCACAGTTGGAGATTTCATCAACTTCTTTTGTAACAAGTTGTTTGCACCTCTTCAAACGTACTTCAAACCTTCTTTTCCCAATCATATGGGTTCAGATAAGGCTGTGTTGGATAATATTTATTTATCATACTCCTGCCTTTGTTTTGATCCATTATCAAATCTTTATATTGGATCATAATTTTTTCCCCAACTTTTAAAGACCAATAGTCTGTACTTTTGTAATCAATGTATTTGATTTATCATAAGGCAGGTTTTATTCCATAATAATCAGGAGTTTAACATAACCTGATCTGTATTGACCTGCAAATCTAAAGTGCAAATTTGGGTCCCAATTATAATTACAATATATGTAACTAAAATTAATATAATATATTTTTTTCCCATTGAGCTCCCAAAACTGATGCAATTTATCTTTTATTAATTTTTGAATCATTGATGAATTGGAGTAAACGATTTTTTTTTGGTTATTGCACAATGTTTTATTTGTTTTAACATAAATAGTGATGCCATGCACCAGCTTGAAAATACTTTAAAATCGTATTTCCTTATAATATAATTGAGACATGGATATCATAAACTGATTCACCGTTGATATCTTTATAAAACATAAAAGTTTTATCAGTATTCTGCTGTTTTGAACCATAACAGCTTCGTGAGAGACCAATTAATTTTTGGTTTCCATGTTTACTTTTCCATGGCCTCACTCATTCATTCAGGTATCGTACCTAGTACACCTCTATA
This sequence comes from Okamejei kenojei, assembly GCA_035221665.1. Taxonomy (NCBI): domain Eukaryota; kingdom Metazoa; phylum Chordata; class Chondrichthyes; order Rajiformes; family Rajidae; genus Okamejei; species Okamejei kenojei. The sequence goes on from CM069167.1 coordinate 6,429,427, forward strand.
TATATATTTGTTGCTGTGGTGTACCTTAATAAAACATAAAAGTTTTATCAATAATTCTGCTGTTTCAACCATAACAGCTTTGGTGAGAGACCAACTAATTTTGGTTTCCATGGATATTTTCCACTGGCCTCACTACTTGAATCTTCAGGTATTGTATAGTTACAACAATAACCTGTATGTGTATGTGTGTGTGTATATATATTTATTTATTTTTTTTTGAGCTGTGGTGGGTACTTTATGACCAGCCACCACTATCAGTGCACTTTTAGGGTCAATTTTTCCCATTTTGTTTTACTGCCCTTGTTACTCCTGAGTTTTTCCTCAAGGAGACTACCTCCAAACAATCTGAGGTAGATATTCCACAATGATAATTCCATCATATATATTAATATATGAAACCCCCTTAGGGTTTGTTTTTTGGGAATTTTTTGGGCCTTTTAAACCCTTTTTGGTTGAATTTTTTATTTATTTTTTTATTTTTTATTTTTGGAGTCTTTCTCCATTACTTTTAAGCCATAAAGCTTTTTGAGTCTGGAGGCCTTTTATTAAACTTTTTAAATTATGGCCTTTCTGACTTTTTTTTAAATTTTCCCCCTTGCCAAAAGTTTGTGGAGCGACTAAAAGTCTCCCTAACGTAATTTTAACGGCCACCAGTATCGGAACTGGCTCCGTAATTAATCTCCCGTCCCGATCGCTGAGTATTCCCCTGGGACGTTTTTATTAAACTCCATTGTTTCTTACACAGTATTTTCTTTCTATTTTAACTTTTATTTATTTTTTGCTTTTAAATTCGTTTTAACTCCTGGTGGTTCAATACACCAACCACGGAGTTTAGACCCTGTAAGTTTTTCAACTGCACTTACCTGCGGGCCCGTACCCACCGCTGTCGAGGAGCTGCGCTCTGCAGCTCTTGCTCTGCCGTCAGCGACGACGTAATGCCGATCAAGCGCCAGGCGGGGCTTCTTCACGTAGTCACTCACGTGACTCCGGAGTAAAATTGGACCCTTGCTCAGACTCATAGATAGGCAGGTAGAGATGATCGTTTATAGGCAACTTCCAATGCCGGTATGGAACCTTGAATGATGAAAGATGGTTCAAGTGTGTCCTACAACATTGAAATCCTAATTCTCCACTCAATGCCAAGAATGTGCCAACAGAAGAACATTCTGAAGTTATCCGTTCCTCTCAATTGCAAATGTTTAATAACTGAACTTTGTTAATTTTGTTACTGGGCCAAAACTCAGTGTTCAAGTTGATATGCTTGTGGTTTGTGTATTACTTATGTTTTTCATGCTCACAGGGTTATTTCCTGCGTCGAGCCCAGCGGGTTTGCCAATCTCCGTGTGGTTCTGACCCCGGCACCTGTCAATGGCTTTTCCATCCTCTGGGACGCCGTTTCTTTGTGGATTGTAATTGGACGCTTAAATCGGTTCCTAAGGGAAGTCTCTTCAGCTCTCCAAGGAACCCGGGTAAGGAGCGTTATCCAAGATCCACAAGTACACAGTCCTCAACAATTCTTCTGAATTCTAAAGAAATGCATATTTTTAAATTCTCCAGATGGCTCAGAGTTTCAGTAATTAAACTTTTTTTTTGTTCACATCGTTCAGGTGCTAAAATCTAACAATAAAAAAAATACAAGAAAATAGTAGATATGTGAACACATGCTTGGATTAATGATACTTGAAAATGCAAAGAAGAAAGAAAATAGGGTGGTGAAGGGGAGTTTATATTGTCTGGCTCATTGGAAGAGTCACAGTGTTCTCTACTTAGAATCCAATCATTCCTGTGTCTGGTCAACACTAGAGCAATACAATTTGACCAAAAGAGAGCAAATTAACAAGTTAGGTCAAGTATATTTCGAGGAAACACAAAGAATCTTGAGCGAAACGCAAAGGGCCAGAGTAACTCAGCAGGTTAGGCATGATCTGTGGAAGGAATAGATGGAGGATGTTTCCAGTTGGGACCCTTCTTCAAACTCGGGTTCTTCAGAATATTTCATGATGGCACACAGCTTCAGTTCTTCTCTTGTATATTAAGTAAAAATCATCAGCAGGTGGGACTTGTGTAGATGGGGCATCTAGGTCAGCATGGGCAAGTTGGGCCGAAGGACCTGTTTCCATGCCGAAAGATGTTGCGGTCAGGCAGCATCAGTGGAGTGAGATATAGTTAATGTTTTAGTTCAATGTTGTGAGGAAGCCTCATTAACCCGAAACATTTGTTTTGTTTCACTCCACAGATGCTGTCTGACTTACAGAAGATTTACTCACTCTCCACAGATGCTGTCTGACTTGCCGAAGATTTATTTCTAGCATTGTATTTTATATTTCCACCAAATTAAGTTTATTTGGCTCTTTTGGATTCAGGATTTTTTGACAGAGATTCGGAACAATTACTTGCTATCCTTTGGTAAATTACTTATGAACGGCAGCATATGCTGCAAGTAAAGAGAGCTATATTATATAGTTGCACAGTGAGAAATTGACTAAAAAGCTATTTTTAATATCACATAATTTACAGCACAAAAACATTATAAGGCACTTTGCCAGAATGGTATTAATCACAATTTCACAGAAGATATCAAGGCTAACAACTGAAGGTTTGATCAAAGAGGTAGGCATAAAGTAGAATTTTAAAAGAGGAAAAAAGATTGAAGACCTGCATTGAAAGAGTTATCTCTAGAAACCATGTATTTGATGCAGGAAGTGAACCTAATGCAAGATTTTTTTATATCATACTTTTTGTGTTACTCAGTAGACTGAGTCTGTTGTACCAATGTATTTTATACAATACATAATTTGCATCCAATCTTGAGGTTGAACTGGAGATGCTAATCATTGTGATTTATACTTTGCCTTTCGCAGTTGATCCAGTAGCCCAAGTGAACCAGGCCTTTTGTGAAAATTTGCTTGAGAAAGCTGTATACTCGCTGGTCAAACCAGAGGTTGAGGATGCTGGGTATGTACACTGGTCTAATGTAAGTGGTGGGGACGGGGGGTTTATATGGGGTAGATCGAATAGCTGAAGAAAAGTAAATTTAACATTAACTGTGAAGCTTGGAGAAAACAATTCCTTCATTTCCTGGACAGCGAGTGGCTTTACAGAAAGGTAATTGGTAAATTGAATAATTCTTTATTGTCTGTTTCTACGCGAGGTAAAGGATTTTAATGTAAATGGAATGAGGGATAATTAGTTTTTGTGGGAAACTTGCATTTTCCATCCTCTCCGTGGTAAATAATTGGAATCAAACATCCCTTTAGTTCAGAAAATGACACATTTTTTTAAAAAAATGTATATCATTGTGTGTCCTGACTTGACCCTGACATCAGAAAAAATGGTCCTTGGTTCTGCAGGATAAACTTTCCAGTCTAGCTCTTGGGAGGAACAGAATATTTGATTAAATTCCTGCAGTTTGTTGTCTTCAAAATAGAATCAAGCCGGCATTATATCACCTCCTACTCCTCACAGTTTTGTTATCCTTCATTTTGGGAATTAACTCTCTGCTTAGATTTCTTTGTTTTTGTTTTGGAAGAGTTTTAGATTTGATTGTTTGACTACTGGGGCAGGAGTGTTTTGGCCTGCCCCAGTAATATCATTTTTGGTGAATGAAGGCAAATCTTAACCAAAATGAGTCCAAGGATGCTGTACCATTATAAATTATATTATTCACGAAGATTACGTGAAAATCCAAAATTCCATTTTGGAATGGAGAATATATTCATTGGCATAAATATAAGTTTGATTTAGCATATCATAAGCACAGGTATACAATTTCAGGAACCAAGAATAATAGGATTTACTGAATAATCTGCTGAGTTGAAGATGATTTTAAGTGGAAGATCTATGTTTCAATGCCAATCTCCAAACTAAACTAAAATGTATTGTCTATTGCAGAGAATTCTCCAATGCTTTTGAGTACTTGCAGTTACTTAAAACTTGTGCTGACACCGCTGGAAATTGGACACAGGCATTTTCCATTGATTCCAGTCTGAGGAGAACTACAGGTGAGAGTTTAGCTTTGGAATGATTTGATTTTGGGTCAATAATTTTAAAATGAGCAAAATAATCAATTAAAGGCAGTGATGTGGGTAAATTGCATGTTCCCCATCATAAGACCATAAGACATAGAGGCAGAATTAGGCCATTCAGTCCCATCAAGTCCATTCCACCATTCAATAATGGCTGATCTATATTTCCCTCTAACCCCCTTTTTCCTGTCTTCTTCCCGTAATCCTGAAGCCCCACTAATCAAGAATCAAATGGAATCAATCTCCGATTTAAAAAATACCCAATGACTTGTTCTTCACCACAATCTGCAGCAATTAATTCCACAGATTCACCACCTTCTGGCTAAAGAAATTCCTCCTCATCTTCATTCTAAAGGTGTGTCCTTTAATTCTAAGTGTGCCCTTTGATCCAAGTCTCTCCCACACTTGGAAACATCCTCTCCACATCCACTCTTATCTAGATTCAGATATATACCCATTATTCAGTAGGTTTCAGTGAGATCCCCATCATCCTCTTCCTGCTTTGAAGGAGCATTCTTGATGACTCTGCAAACAAGTCTGTGCAGAAATTCCGTTTTGGTTTATTTTTGAAGGATGCGGACCTAATGTGGTCAATTAAGGATAGTATAGATGGGCAAAATGGTCAGCATGGACTTGATGGACCAAAGGGCACACAAGTGTACTGTATGTCTCTGATTTCAACTTCTGTCATCCCCTCCAATTGAAATTTTTCAATATTTGCCATTTCCCTTGAGTTATCCTGAGTCCACATGATCTCACATCTCAACCAATGTTTGATGGATTGCTAGTCTTCAAACGTTTTAATACCTTTGAATGGTAAAATGCTTTGCTTCAAACCTAAGCTACATCTTTTGTATTTATACAAGCAACGCAACCATTTTGCATTGGGAAACAAAAGTAACTGCTTGTGTTAGTAAAAAATGTTTTTCTAATCACTTCATCAGGTCCCGATCCTGTCAGTAAATGGTGGGCATCCGTTGTTGTGTTTGTTGTACACTGGCTTCAGGGTGACGATACAACGGCAAAGGAATTGTTCACTGAAGTAGAACGGATACCCAAATCTCTGCAGATGGCTGAGTACGTCAGTGTTTCATTTTTCACATATTAAGTGAAGGTTGATACCTTAAGCAGTAGGCAGTGAATTTGGACGTGAAATAATCCCCTTGCATGTACAGAGTTTTGTTTTATACATTTTTTCTTCTTCTTTCTTTCTTCCTTCCTTTCTTCTTCCCACCCTCCCACCCTGCATCAGTCTGAAGAAGGGTTTCGGCCCGAAACGTTGCCTATTTCCTTCGCTCCATAGATGCTGCCACACCTGCTGAGTTTCTCCAGCATTTTTGTCTACCATTGCTTTATGAATGCTCTGCTTTAAAGGAATTTTTTTTCCTTTGGGAGACTCAGTTGTGTAGCTGGTAGAGCTGCTGTCTCACAGCACCAGAGACCCAGGTTTGATCCTGACCTCGGATGGTGTCTGTATGGAATTTGTTCATTATCCCTATGACCGTGTGGATTTTCTCCGGGTGCTCCGCTTTCCTCCCACGTCAAAAGAAAAGTGCAGGTTTCTAGGTTATTTGGTCTTTGTAAATTCCCCGTGGTGTGTAGTAAGTGGATGAGATAGAGAGATAACATAGAACTGGTATAAACAAGTGAACGATGTTCGGAGTTGACTCGATGGTCCAAAGGGTCTGTTGAACACTACTAACTCCAACTAAACTACAAACTGCCTTGTTGCACTAGGGCTTTGTTTTGTTTTGCACTACATTGGATGTTTTACTTATTTGACATATTTTTGTTTTTGTTTGTTTATTATTTTATCTATTGAGTACTGGGTTTACAAACCTGTTGTGCTGCTGCAAGTAAGAATTTTCAATTTTAGTACATATATTAATTCAACACAAGATAGACACAAAAAGCTGGAGTAACTCAGCGGGACAGGCAGCATCTCTGGAGAGAAGGTATGGGTGACGTTCCGGGTCGAGACCCTTCAGACTTTAAAAAAGACCAGCTCTACTAGGCGGAATAGTGTTAGTGTTGGATGGTTCTGCGGTCGAGGAAGAAACGGAGGAGTTTAAGGCCTTCCTGATGGGGGATGGAGGGTGGAGTTACACTTGATATGGAGATGCAAGGAATGGAGGGACTGATTATGTGCAGGAGATACAAATTGGTCAGGCAGCATCTCTGGAGAGAAGGAATGGTTGACGTTTCGGGTCGAGACCCTACTTCCTGGGGTGGGAGATTGCAACCTTCACGTGGTCCACCCTGTTTTGACGAATGCAATCAACCTGGCGTGCACAAACAGAAAATCAAACAGAACGAGTTGCCTTACAACTTTAGGCTGAGCATGCCATACGCAAGAAGAAGAAGAAGACCCTACTTCCTTAAGTTAAGCTGTTCACTCACCCAGTAAAACTAGGGGGCACGAGAATTATAATTGCAAACAATCTAATCGTCATTTATTCTTCAACAACGGTGTTAATCCAACTCTGCCAGAAAATATTGTTTTGTTTTTTTTGTCGCCATTGCTTAATTTATTTTTTCTTGTCTCCCAAATATAGGAGCTCACTGCCAAAGGCTATTCTTCACGTCTGCAAAGCGATGCAGACAACTCTCTTGGGGAAACAAGATGCTCACCAGACAACGTTCCTGCGCTGTGAGAGGGCCAGTGGATATCTATGCAACAGTTTGTCCGTCTCTAGCCCACACCAGGATACAAAGCTTCACCAGGTACGGAGCTGTTCGTTGGTGTCATCCCATTGTTTCATATGGTATCTGCGCCTTAGCAATAGTAATGAGGTTCCTGCATCTCAGCAAACACGTGCATTGTCCAAACTGCAGCGTTAAAACCTACAAATCAGCCATATTGCAGTAGAAATTCTGCTGCTTTTGTAGTTAAAGCCAGGGCAGAGGTGTGCTCAGGTCTTTCAAAAATGAGATGGTGGCCTCTGGGGTGCATTGTAGTTGCATTGCATGTGCCAGCGATGTTGTGCAATGTGTCTGCAGTGCAATACAGAGGTGTGCCCTGGGCATCGGCAAGTGAACACGATTCACCATAATCAAGGTCTTACAATTAATTCATGGCTGGTGATATCCTTTCATCATGAGGCCAATGTGCAAGATTTTTAACTGCACATCTGACCTTTCCTGATCAATACCCAGCCTTGAATATTTCTGTCAAAGGAAGCTGGCCATTTTACCCAACTGCTATAAGCTTGTAGTTGCACAGATAACCTCCTATAAAATACATCTATGCTATTTATTTACATGGTATAAAAGGTAGTGAGTCCTGCAATCCCACCACTGATAAGAAAAATATCTTCCTGATTTCTCCAGTTGTCGTATTGATATCATCAAATATATATGGATCCTGATGGTTCAGCGTGTGTCTCACTCGTTAGTCTGAAATGTGAGTCGATGGTCAGCGATGCATGAGGGCTATGCAGTGTGAGCGAGGGTGTGGAGTTTAGCTGAGGCTGGGCTCCAGCTGTGGGCCTGGTGTGCAGTTGGAGGGAGGGTTGGGGTCCCAAACACCAGAGGTCAGGAGCAAGTCTGGAGCTGAGGTTCAGACTGCTTTTATATTTTCTGCTCCCTTTTATACTCATTTACACTGGAAAATTTGCAACAGTGCACAACATGTTTAAAGAAAAGCAATAGAAAAGTTTGCTGGGGTTTTGGAGTAACAACCAAGGTCTGGTAAATCCAGTCCAGCTCTACCAAAGTCCCAAGAGCAGTGGACTATCGGAGTATTTTGAGCACCCTTGCAGATGCAATAATATGTTCTAATAATTTTTAATGTACCTCCCTTAATTTTGTTTAAGATAGATTGATGCAAAATTGGAGAAAGGATGGTGATGTGAAATATCTTTTATCATAAGATGGGTAAAAAGCTTGGATTATCATTGCTTACTTGTCTGGCAATGACATTTTGTTTTGTTTTTTGTTCTTGGCAGACAGTGCAATTGTTGATCTGCGACATTTTGCTCTCAATTCGTACAACGTTGTGGCAGAAACAAGCGAATTCCAGCCAAGCCGTGGGTGAGGCCTACCAAGCATCCAGTCTGGAACTGAAAGGATTCCAACAAGACTTGAGCAGTCTCAGGAAGCTTGGGCAGACTTTTAAACCAGCACATCGTAAGGTAAGCAAACAGAACATGTTCAGGGCCTCGACAGTTATTACAAATTGTGGCAAAAGATCATAATTATATTGCCCGTAATTTTTCTATAAATTATGCAACCCCCTGCTATCAACTGATTTGTGCAATATCTCGTGTAATAATTGTGGTGAGAGTCCATTCATGAATAATGGACCATTGGCCGGGACCTATTCCTGTTCTGTATTTGGGTGGTAATATCACAAAATAGGCATCGACCTCTCAGCTGGTAAAGACACAATGTTTTTTGGCTGAGGGTGCAAAGTATAATTATGAGAGAATACCTTTCATTACAAGACCAGCTGCAGCTGCGTTAATATTTTCCCTTCAGGGATTTCTACATTAAAAGACATGAAACAGTTCTATTATTGCAGAGGCAGCTGTGATACTACTGCACAAAATGTTTTAAAGGTTAAGTTTTGGTTGGGGAAAAAAACGCTATTTTTAGTGGTAGGAGCATCACTGTTGCTGGTGTTTGAATGGATTTACTTGGACAGTTATTGAAATGAGAATCCGCAAGTGGTTGAGGCCACAGGGTTGGGTCATAGAGGGTTTTAGAAGGGAGGATGTATTCAGGGGGATGGGTGTAATGGGGCAGCACGGTGGCACAATGGTAGAATTGCTGCCTTACAGCCCCAGAGACCCGGGTTTGATCCTGTCTACGGGCGCTGTCTGTACGCTGTTTGTACATTCTCCCCGTGACCGAGTGGGTTTTCCTCCGGTGCTCCTGTTTCCTCCCACACACCAAAGATGTCCAGGTTTGTAGGTTAGGTGGCTTTGGTATAAACTGAAAATTGTTCCCAGTGTGTAGGATGGTGCTAGTGTACAGCGATCGCTGGTCGGCGCGGACTCGGTGGGCCGAAGGGCCTGTTTCTGCGTTGTGTCTCTAAACAAAACTAATGTGAGTATAATATTCTCTCTTTAAATGGTTTATGTGCTGGAAATTTCTTCCAGATGTTTTTGCATGAAACGACAGTGAGGCTGATGGCGGGTGCTAGTCCAACAAGAACACACCAGCTTCTGGAGCACAGTCTGAGGAGACGCATTTCACACCCTGTCCAACAAGGTAAATACATTTCACACCTGTCTTCCAGCCACCATTGCTGGAGGCTCATATGTAACATCCATTACCTTGTCCTAGCAACAGAGACCATTGCAAGCAAAAACATCCACTAGCTTTAAAATGTTTAAAGTATGTTACTGTTTACATTTACTTGTGTTCCCGGCCTATTGTGCTTGTGCCACCTCTTGACCTATCCTGATCATCCCACTTCCCTGTTCTTTCTCTTTAGCTCTGGCATTTTTCCCCACAGTACTGTATTATCAATTTTCCATGTTATTGTTTAATCTCCCCCCCCCCCCCCCCCCCAGTCAATCCTTTTAGCAACTAAGTTATATTTTAGTTTCTTAATTACTGACCTCTGCTAAGAAAAGGAGGTTTACTCTGTCTAGGGCTTTAATAATTGTACATATTCCTTTCCTTTGTTCCCTCAAGTGACCAGTGCCTTGATAGAATTTACTCATGCCGATAATTCTCCACCTTGATAGTCCTCGCTTATCTTCTCTGCACATACTGCTTTTGCGATCACACTCATGCTCTATTTTGGCAGCCAAAACTCTCTTCAGTTCTCCAGCTGTGGCCATATGGTCTCTTGCATAGCCCCCCCCCCCCCCCCCCCCCCCCCCCCGGCTGTCTATTCTGTTATTCAGCCTATAAAGGCAAGTATCCCATATTCCTCCTTAATCAACTTATCTACCTGTCTTGCTGCCTTCAGGGATTTGTGAAGATGCACTACAAGATCTTGCTGTTCCTCTTAATTTCTCGACCTCTTCATTGCATCTTATATTTCTTCTCATTCTTTGCCAAATCCAAGCACACTTGTTCACGCTTTTCCAGGCTGAATTCCACTTAACACTTTATGCCCACCTATCCAGTCCACTGATTTCTTCTCGCACTGTAACTCACTTCCTCATTATCATCTTGGGTATAATCACCAATTTTATTAATTATAATTAAAAGCAAATCATCCACATATATCTCAAAAATCATAAAAGTCCTCCCGCTGATCTTTGTGGAATCCCATTGGGTACCACTACAGTCACTAAAACTTCCATTGACCATTATCTATTGCTCTGTTTCTTGGCCCACCGTTACACCAAATTGCCACTTTCCCATGGAACATTTTTTGTTCCAAACCTTTTTATTTGACTGTCAAACACCATGCTCTGCTATCCGATGGTTTGGCAATCCCAAAGGTTCTCCATTTGCTTGCTGGGTGTAAAATCCCAGATTCCTTTAAATCTACCAAGACCCACTTCCAATGCTCCCTCTAAAATGCATCAGCTTTAGTTTCCCACATTTATTTTAAAATCGCCATCTTTTGGGTAGCATTAAAAAAAAAAGAGAATTAAATGTGTGTCATCTTAATAGAGTGAAATCCAATGATCTGGAAAATCTACCAGTCTGGCTTAAGTCTTGAGCTAATGGATTATTGGAGTTTTATTGTAAAATACACAAAGTTGTTTACCTCATTGACAGTTCTTGTAACTGCCACAAAATAAATCAATTCAATTTGGTCAGTCCTGAGATTGCATTCAGCAAGTCAATGTTGATTTCCCTTCTTTAACAACTCAAGTTCAAGTTCAAGTGAGTTTATTGTCGTGTGTCCCTGATAGGACAATGAAATTCTTGCTTTGCTTCAGCACACAGAACATAGTAGGTATTTACTACAAAACAGATCAGTGTGTCCATATATCATTATATAAATACATACACACGTGAATAAATAAACTGATAAAGTGCAAATAACAGATAATGGGTTATTAATGATCAGAGTTTTGTCCGAGCCAAGTTTAATTGCCCGATGGCTGTGGGGAAGTAGCTATTCTAAATATCCACAACTAATGTTGGGCTCAACTGAACTTCTTTCCAATCGAATGTGGCGTTTAAGAGGCTTTTGGATAGGCACATGGATATGCAGGAAATGGGGGAACATGTCGGTCTCAACATCATGCTTGACACAGACATTGTGGGCTGAAGGCAGTGCTGCACTGCACTTTGTTCTAATGTGCTGCAGTCAGTGTTCCCAGCGTGGCCTCCACTGCTTCGAAGAAACCAAACTTCGACTGAGTGATTCCATTGCACTCAGTCAGTAGGAGTGATTCTGAGCTTCCAGTTGCTTGCCATTTTAATTAACCATCTCTCGCTCTGTCTGTGGCCTCCTAATTGTTATAATAAAGCCTAACACAAGCTTGAGGAACAATCCCTTCTGTCTGGGCATGTCGCAGCCTGCAGAACTCAATATAGAATTCTCCAACTTTACAGAACTCGCTCCTTCATTCTGTTTGTATGAGAACTAGCCTTTTGTGCCTGCCAACCTTTCGTCTTTTCCATTTTGTTTTGTAGAGTCAGATTATACAACATTGCAGCAGACAAAGAAGTTTATCTACTCCATTATTTCACTATTCCTGCCCCTCCTTTACCCTCTCTGCTGCCGAGACCAAAGTATTTATTTAGTTCTCAGTTGTAATGAACGGTTCCGGATCTGGAACTTTAACTGATTCTCTTTCCACAGATGCTGTGTGTCCTGCTGAGAGTCTCCTGCTTTATCTGTTTTTATATTGTATTTCCAGCTTCTGCAGTTTTCTTTTGGTCCTATTGCTTTGACCTATTTCTATCTTCTACTTCAATCAGCAGTATCACTTCAGCAATCTTCCAGTTCCTTGTAGCCAAGACACCTTTGAAAGGTTTGGTTGAATCCTTGCATCTTGTAAGAGCCAAGGTCAAATCTTATTTATCCACTCTTAAAAATGTTAAACCCCTTAACCTGCCCTTGTACTTTGTTTATCCTTTTCAAAACTTCACATTCATCCTCCTTAATATGATTGCACTGTAGGTGTTTGAAGTGGGCGCATGTGCGGGGCTCTTCCAGAGTGTGCGCATATGCGGAGATTTCGGGCGGGAAAGTCCTGCGGAATCAGCCATGTTTGCCAGACGTTTCTGAGTTTATGTATTAAATAAATAAATTGCTTAAAGCTTAAATAAAGTTAAGTAAATTACGAGTAGTGTAAAGTTTCATTTGCCTCACAACAGTGTTTGTTTTATTTTGGGAAACAACTCGACTTCAAGAAAATAATAGTGGTGGATTGTTCAGCTTGCTGACCCTTTGCAGATTTTTTAAAAATTCGTTCCTGTGCAGTGCAACAGGAAGTAGAAGTACTACCATGTGCAACGTTAGGATTCCAATAAATGTTCACCTCCCACACTAAACAAGGCTGTGACATTTATTTGTACTTTTTTTTCCAAAAATTAGGTGACTTGGACGCTCTGCCTGGCCAGAGGGAGAAGGCGACAGCGATACTCCTGGCGTGCCGCCACCTTCCCCTCTCATTTCTTTCCTCTCCGGGTCAGAGAGCGGTCATGCTGGCCGAGGCCGCACGCACACTGGAGAAACTTGGGGACAAGCGGTCACTCAGCGACTGCCAGCAGGTTATCATGAAGCTGGGCAGTGGCACCACAATCGCAGCAAGCTGAAGGAATATGCGAGGCCAGACCGCAGCTTATGGTAGATGCCTTGTATCTTCAGACCAAATCCTATCCTAATGTCTTAATCATCGAGTGCTCCCAACCCCCTGTGGGTGTTTATGAGTAATCTCCTTCCAAGAAACGGCAATTTGGCAAATTCATTAAAATACTTTAATAGTTTTATTTAAACCAAGATTGGAATTGGAACATAATATCTGATATTTACTGAAGAGGACAGTTATCTTGTGTTTGCCTTATTTGTTCCCTTCTCTGAAGGTTATTTACTCAATCCGAGTTAAAATCCACCAAGTTCCCACTCATTTGATATTCCAAGTAATTTCTTAAATAAGATACATCCTCACAATCTTAGCTTTTGAACTATGGGATTGTAAGTTATTCTGTATGCATTTGTAAAAAAAAAAAAAAAAATTGTTTAAGATTTTATATGTGAAGACACGGCAATTTTGTTTTATAAATAATGAAGGAATTATTGTTTTCTGTCCTTATAAACCTGGAGGGTACAAAGTGCTAGAGTAACTCAGTGGGTCAGGCAGCATCTCTGGAGAACATGGATAGGTGACGTTTCCTGTTGGGTACCTGCAATGATCTTTGTGTCCTTTTGTGTAAACCGGCATCTGCAGCTCCTTGTTTCGACATATAAACCAAGACTTTCATTTGATTGACCTCTCAAACCCACACACTCTCAACTATGGTGAGCTTTCCTCCTAATTTAGTCACAACTTTTGTGCCCGTGGTGTTGAAATATTTAACTCCATTTAAAGCTGGTATGTTGGGTGAAAGTGTTTGTTTTTACAGTGTTGGGTCTCCGTTTTCAGTGTTGAAGGTAGACACAAAATGCTGGAGTAACTCAGCGGGTGAGGCAGCAGCTCTGGAGAGAAGGAATGGGCGATGTTTCAGGTCGAGACCCTTCTTCAGACTGATGTTAGGGGAGGGGGTGGGACAAAGATAGAATGTAGGCAGAGACAGAAGACTAGTGGGAGAACTGGGAAGGGGATGGAGAGAGAAAACAAGGGCTATCTGAAATTAGATTGACCTTAGTTGATCAATTCACCTGTTGAGCAGACTTCCTTTGATAATTTTTTACCATAACTGTTTTTTATTATAACTACCTGATCCTGTCCAAGCTCTACTTCCAAGTCACCTTAAAAGCAGACTGGTGGTGTTCCAACCTGCAGGACATTCCCAATACGTTTCAGTTTCAAAGAAATTTGGAAAACTACAATGGTAGTATTGGTTGGACCTTGCAAAAAATGGTCTTGTTCATAGTCATTAAACAAATGATAAAGCTCGTAACTGATGCAAATCTACTCGTTAATGTTCTATATACTATTCTTTAAATAGTGACTGAGTCACAACTGATGGTATAAACTGTAATGGTATAAATCAAAGGTCAGCTGGTTTTAAATCTTTTGGTTTGTTGTGTCTTTTTTTAAATAACTTGAGCATAAAATGAATATTGCCATAAAAATGTGTTGTAAAGGACTTGCCATGTAAGAATGTTACCTGTTTTATCCGAGATAGCAACATAGATTAAGTATAAAGATTATTTGCTACCACAATTTATGAAAATGTACAGTGGATCTATCTTAACTTTTTATAAACATACACGGGAATGATGCATTAGCTGGGTATCGTGCGGAAGGCTGCTCAAATTCATCAGGCTTTTGCCGCATCTGTGAATATTTAAGTGAAAGCCTGTCATTTTTCTTCTGAGTTGGGTATGTAATTATATTTTTGTTTCAGTAATAATTGGTGTTTTATTTAAATAGGCAATGTAATGGATGTGTAGGAAGATCTAAAGGAATTTAATGCTAAAATAATAAACTACTTTAGTGCTGAATCGTTTATTTGCCTGGCGTGTTTATTGTATGACTGAAACAGTAAATATTTTGTGGTATTTGCTAGTTAATCCAGGATTGTCATCTTTTCAAATCCCCATCTCTAGACCCAACCAGTCTGTCCCTCACCTTATTCCAAATAATGATCTTCCTATGGATCTTCATTCCACTTCTCCCAAGCATGAAGGAATGCTGGAGTGTTTTGGATTTTCCGTAACACAAAAGCAGTCATATCTAAAGGAAATCAAAAATGCCATTTGAGATTGACCATTCTTAGTGCACAACTCAGAACCTTCCAAATGTAATGTTAAAGATATGCTGGCATTTATACAATCCAAAGACTTGCAGGTTTATAAAATTGCCATGAATGTGCAAGGAGTGGATGAAAATGAAAATAACATCGAACCAGTGTGAACAGGAGTCAATGATAAAGCTACCTGGCATGTTTCCAATGCTTTCTAAATTTATTTCACTTAATCACAGAATGATTACAGCAGGTAGGAGGCAATTGGGCCCATTGTTGCTGCACCAACTCAATGCAAGACCAATTAAGCTAATCACACTCCTCTGTTCTCCTGATAACCCCCAAATACCTTTCCTCTTGTGTACTTATCCACTCGCTTTGAAAGATATCTCTTCCTCTACTGGCACTGAGTTCCAAATCCTAATTGGTGTGAACAATTCCCTTCACTCGTCTTCCCCATTTAGTAGGAACTGTTTCTATCTTCCTTTCATTGTGGTCCTGGAGTCATACTGCACAAAAACAAGTCCATCAGTCCAACCCGTCTATGCCGACCAAGATATCCATCTACGTTAGTCCCATTTGCCTGTGTTTGACCCATATCCTTCAAAACCTTTCCTATCCATGTACCTGTCCAAATGTCTATTAAATATTGTTATAGTACCTGCTGCAACCACTTTCTTTGGCAGCTTGTTCCATGAACATACCGCCCCTTTACATTTTAAATCCTCTGTCTGATCAGCTTTCTCTATTCTAAGGAGAATCACCCCAGCTACTGCAGTGAATCTACAATCTGCTTTATCTCTGCAAACATGATATATTTTCTGCACTCTCACATTTTCCCTAAAGTGTGGACACAATGCTCTTATTGTGGCCAAGCCAAAGTTTTATAAATGTTCAATTGTGACTTTCTTACTCGTGTACTATATCTAGGGTTAAGGACTCTGTGTGCTTTTTCAGCCAATTTTCTCAATCCGCCCTGCCGCTTTCAATGAACTATGAACACAATTCCCCCTGATCTGTTTATAATGTGTCTTCAATAATGGCTTAGACTTTCAAGATGATAGCAAATCCAACATTCTACCCCTTGGGGTGGGGATAAAACAAATTCCCCCAAATTCAGATTTACTGGTGATTGTCCGATAGTTAAAACCTTTGACTTTTTCCTCCCCTTACAAATAGTAACATTTTCTTATACATTTACTCTTTCAAATCCTTCACTATCTTAAGTGAGTTAACCCGAATCATTCGGATGTTGATTAATATTAAGCAACAATTACAAATATATATAGATAGAGAATTATTAACATTTATTAGTTCATAAGCTGTTCTAAATACAAAACGTAAATAAATTGGACCAAATGTGTTATTTGTCACAGCACCAGTGAGAAATCTTGATGTATATGAAGAGATGATGTCATTTTTCGTGTCACAAAAATTGCTATTTTGATGTCATAATGATTCATCGTTTTACATAGTTGTTATCTCTTGAGTACTGTTATATTAATGATCTGCTGTTGATAAGAC
The DNA here is from genome assembly GCA_035221665.1 of Okamejei kenojei. NCBI lineage: Eukaryota > Metazoa > Chordata > Chondrichthyes > Rajiformes > Rajidae > Okamejei > Okamejei kenojei. Next base: position 6,445,752 of record CM069167.1, read on the forward strand.
ATTGTGACGGAGAGTTGTACTTGAACCATATTGTCAATTGAAGAGAAGATGTCAGACTGGAAGAACTACATCAACAGCATCCTGAAGGATAAGAACGTGGAAGACGTTGCCATTGTGGGCCACGTCAACAACAAGGCCGTCTGGGCGTCCAAGCCCGGTGGTATACTGGCTGCCATCTCCCCTCAAGAGGTCAGCACGTTAATTGGGCAGGATCGCAAGGCTTTCTTGCAAACGGGCATCACCATCGGAGGGAAGAAGTGCTCCGTCATCAGGGACAACCTGCTAGTCAACAACGATGGAGTGATGGACGTCCGGATGAAAGGCGGACAATGCAAGAGCATCTGCATCGGCAAAACCATCAAGACCATGGTGTTTGTAATGGGCAAAAGAGGGGTCCACGGTGGAGTCCTCAACAAGAAGGTCCATGAGATGGCCAACTATCTGAAGCAGAAGGGCATCTAAAAGAGAAAGGGTCGCTTGGGATTATTCTTTGACCATAAGAATTTCTAAGTTAATAATAAAGTCTACTTGAATAATCTTTACTTTCTCAGTCTTTAATTTTCAGATATTAAACCTGCTTCAGTCGCAAACGTTCTTCCAACCTTGAGTGTTGGTGAATGGAATATGCTTTATGTGGGTTCAGATCAGAAGCAGATATTGGGACGTTCTTTCTTTGCCAAAAAAAAAGAGTAATACTTAACGTGAGGAATGCGAGGCATTTTATTTTTTAACACAATGACAGGATCGTACACTATTGGTGCTATCTGAGCGGAGTTTGTTCGTTTTCCTGTGACTGTGTGGATTTTCTCCCACATTCCAAAGACGTGCAGGTTTGTAGGTTAATTGGTTTCTGTTAATTACCCCTACCGTGTCTTGGTGCATAAAATCATACATCACGGAAACAGACCATTCAGCCCAACCTGTCCCTGCTGACCAAGATGCCCCATTTAAATGTTGTTCAGCCTCAATTCTTTCCTCTTTCATGTCCGGTTTTGTCCTACTTCTCATCCCTTGTTGCTGACGCCCTAAGATCTGTAATCCCTTCCCCTAAATCTCTGCCCCTTAAAGATTGCTGCTTTGATAATAAATTATATTGCTATCAAATTTTGTCGCAATAAACGCCTCAATTATTAAGCTATGTTCAGGATTGTTTTTAATCCATTAAATTTCAAATATAGAAAAGAATGGGCAGTGACAGATTTAATTGCAGGGAATCATTCTGGGCAGGCAGAAGGAATAGCAGATTGTGAGAGGATTTTGAAAATAAATCATAATTTAGTTAAGATACATTAATGGATCTACAATCTTTAAAACACTCCAATTATCTTGACAATCTCCCGGTTGCCAAGCATTGTCAGTGTGGGAATGGTTCCTCTTCCATTCCCACACTGACCTTTCTATCCTGGGCCTCCTCCATTGTTAGAGCAAGGCCAAACGCAAGTTGGTTTGGTCATATTTTGCTTGGGCAGCTTACAACCCAGCATCATGAATATTGATTTCTCTAACCTCAAGTAACCCTTGCATTCCCTCTCCCCCCCCCCCCCTCCCCCGTCCCTCCCTCACCCAAGTCATCCTATTGGTTTCACTGTTGCCCTGCATAGTTTCACTGTTTGTATTCACCTTTATGGAGCAGACCTCCCACTAATCCGCAGCCTGAGTGGGGGAGGGTTGCCCACAATGTCAGCCCTGGCCAAGTGCGCAACCGCCCGCGGCATAGCCGCTGATGGGCTAGTGAAAGGTGGATGGAGAAGATAATAAGGAGTGAATATTAGTGAGTGAATACAAAGGGGTGGAAGATTACAACCTTCACGTGGTCCGCCCTGTTTCGACTAATGCAATCAACTCGATGTGCACAAACGGAAGATCAAATAGAACAAGTTGTCCAACAACTTTAGGCTATGCACGCCACACGAAAGAAGAAGTGAATACAAACATTGCTGGCTTTGATTTCTCCCTTTGCATACCTTTTATCCATTTGCTCTTTGTACCTAATCATACTTCTAGTTTCCCTGTCCCCTGACTCTCAGTGTGACTAAGTATCTCGACCCGAAACGTCACCTATTCCTCTGATCCGCTGAGTTACTCCGGCATCTTGTGTCCATCATCGGTGGAGAGTGAAACTCAAGGGGTTGGACAGGCTAGATGCAGGAAGATTGTTCCCGATGGGTGTTAGATGCAGCCCTTGTGGCTAAAGGGATCAGGGGGTTTGGAGAGAAGGCAGGTACAGGATACCGAGTTGGATGATCAACCATGATCGCATTGAATGGCGGTGCAGGCTCGAAGGGCCGAATGGCCTACTCCTGCGCCTATTTTCTATGTTGACAGGTACATGGATAGGAAAGATTGCACTGTACAATGGCTCCCTCGCCAACAGTGCCTCGTCCCTTTCTTTGTTATTTCTTAGTGTGTAGTTAAATGTTGTTTTAGAGTATCTTTAGTTTTGTATCTTCACATCCACTGACTGGGCGTGGAGTCCCGGCTCTGCGGGCGCTTAACTGGGCGAACTGAAGGCCTCGGCTGTGAAGCGGGGATCTCGGTCGGTTCTGCCTCACGCTCCCCACCCTGGCCTCGCCTTCCACCCAGACTAGAGCACAGCCATCCTCGGCCTCATCCCCTTACCCAGGGGGTATGGAGAGAAGGCAGGTACGGGATAACGAGTTATGATCATATTGAATGGCGGTGCAGGCTTGAAGGGCCTACTCCTGCACCTATTGTCTGAAGGGCAGGTTACCATAGCGTCCCCATCTAAGTTCTTGTGACAACTTATTCTTTATATCTAATCATTAAAATAAATTAACATGTTCAGCATAATCTTTTAATCATAACATTAAGAGATCACAGCAGATGTCAATGACAATAGCGTGCTTATGTTTCTATGTCTATGTGTGTCCAAAGCCATAGGATCTTTGCTTGTGTCCATCTTCGGTGGAGAGGCAGCATCTGCAGTTCCCTCCTGCCTGTGTAGTGTGGGTGTGTGTGTGTGTGTGTGTGTGTGTGTGTGTGTGTGTGTGTGTGGGGGGGGTGTGTGGGGGGGTGTGTGGTGGGGGGGTGTGTGGGGGGGGGGGTGTGTGGGTGTGTGTGTGTGTGTGTGGGGGGGGGGTGTGTGTGTGTGTGGGGGGGTGTGTGTGTGGGGGGGGGTGTGTGTGTGGTGTGAGTGTGTGTGGTGTGTGAGTGGTGTGTGTGTGTGTGTGTGGGGGGGGGTGTGTGTGTGTGTGTGTGGGTGTGTGTGGGTGTGAGTGTGTGTGTGGGGGGGTGTGTGTGTGTGTGAGAGTGTGTGTGTGGGGGGTGTGTGTGAGTGAGAGAAAAGTGGGAACGTTCGTGCGGGGAGCCGAGGGTTCGGGAGGCTCTGACTGTTGCTCATAGCAAACGAGCGGCACGGCCGCCGGGGGAAGAGAAGGGCAGAGGCACAGCAGCGGAGGGCGGGCGGGCGATGGCGCGGGGGAATGGCGGCGGCGGCCGGCGCCGGGAGCGCTACGTGCTCACCTTCAATGAGGAGGATAGGAGGTGAGCTCCGGGTGAGGGGGAGGATGGGTGGAAGGCGAGCCCGGGGCAGTGGGTGGGGGGTGGTGGGGTGAGGCAGAACCGACCGAGATCCCCGCTCCACGGCCGAGGCCTTCAGTTCGCCCAGTGACAGGGCCCGCACAGCCGGGACTCCACGCCCAGTCGGTGGATGTGAAGATATAAAACTAAAGATACGCTAAAACAACATTTAGCTACACACCAAGAAATAACAAAGAGAGAAAGGGACGAGGCACCGTTGGCGAGGCAGTGCAATCTTTCCTGTCCATGTACCTGTCAAAGAAGGAACTGCAGATGCTGGAAAATCGAGGGTACACAAAATGCTGGAGAAACTCAGCGGGTGCAGCAGCATCTATGGAGCGAAGGAGACGGGGAATCATAGAAAATAGGTGCAGGAGTAGGCCATTCGGCCCTTCCAGCCTGCACCGCCATTCAATATGATCATGGCTGATCATCCAACTCGGTATCCTGTACCTGCCTTCTCTCCATACCCCCTGATCCCTTTAGCCACAAGGGCCACATCTAACTCCCTCTTAAATATAGCCAGTGAACTGGCCTCAACTACCTTCTGTGGCAGAGAATTCCACAGATTCACCACTCTCTGTGTGAAAATGTTTTTCTCATCTCGGTCCTAAAAGACTTCCCCCTTATCCTTAAACTGTGACCCCTTGTTCTGGACTTCCCCAACATCGGGAACAATCTTCCTGCATCTAGCCTGTCCAACCCCTTAAGAATTTTGTAAGTTTCACTCTCCACTGAAGATGGACACAAGCAAAGATGCTATAGCGTTGGACACAAGATAGAAATAGAAACATAGACAATAGGTGCAGGTGTAGTCCCTTCGAGCCTTCACTGCCATTCAATATGATCATGGCTGATCATCCAACTCAGTATCCTGTACCTGCCTTCTCTCCATACCCCCTGATCCCTTTAGCCACATCTAACTTCCTCTTAAATATAGCCAATGAACTGGCCTCAACTACCGTCTGTGGCAGAGAATGCCACAGATTCACCACTCTCTGTGTGAAAAATATTTTTCTCATCTCCGTCCTAAAAGGCTTCCCCCTTATCCTTAAAAGGGGGGAGGGTCAAGGGATTTTGCTCATCCTGACCATCCTCAGCTGTCTCATATTAGTCTTGCTTCATGGGCCACTTGTTGAAGAGCTGCTAATTGTTTAGGAAACATCTCTGACCTAATGATGGATGGAACATTTTTTTCATCATTTGTTTTGGACATTCACACTTGTGGATGAATGGACTCTTGTCTCCCCCTCTCCATATTCCTCCTGTTCATCACTCTACGCCTCCCCTGTGATAATTTCACAGATGAGCATCACTCCTATCTTTGTTTCCTCAGCAGTCTGGTCCCAAAACTATCTTCCAAATTTCTACAAAATGGAATGAGGCCATGGAGAAAATACCTTTGTGCCGGCCTTTCCATGGCCTTGCCAGTACTGGAATGTCCAAACCCAAAGCCCTTGCAGAAAGAGTTTCTTTCTCACAGTGCCAGAGGCCCGAGTTTTCCCGTTCTCCCTGGGACAGTGTGGGTTTCTTCCGGTGCTCCAGTTTCCACCCACATCTCAAAGATGCGCAGGTTTGTGGGTTAATTGGTCTCTAAATTGCCCCTAAAGTGTGCACGGAGTGGATGTGAAACTAGAATAACATATGAACAGGTCGGTGATAGACGGTGTGTAGATTCTGTTGGCCGAAGGGCATGTTTCCATTCTGTATCTACAAACTAAACTAAACAAAAACAGGTGCTATACACTGCTGCTTTACACATTTGTAAATTAGTTTCAATTTTTAGACCCTTGTTTTTTATCATTCTTTTCTATTTTGTTTTGCAGGGAGTTTCTGACTGGCTTTCACAAGCGGAAGGTGGAGAGAAGAAAGAAGGCTCTGGAAGAAATTAAAACAAAACTGAAGGAGGAACAAAAACGTGTGAAGGAGGAGGTGAGAGACATTAATTAGCAGTGGTAGACACAAAATGCTGGAGAAACTCAGCGGGTGAAGCAGCGTCTATGGAGATAATAGACAATAGATAATAGTTGCGGGAGTAGGCCCTTCGGCCCTTCGAGCCAGCCGTCATTCAATGTGATCATGGCTGATCATCCCCAATCAGTACCCTGTTCCTGCCTTCTCCCCATATCCCCTGACTCCGCTATCTTTAAGGGTCGCGACCTCGAAACGTCGCCAATTCCTTCTCTCCATAGATGCTGCCTCACCCGCTGAGTTTCTCCAGCATTTTGTGTCTACCATCGATTTTACCAGCATCTGCAGTTCTTTCTTAAACATTGATTAGCACTGGGCAGACATAAGTACTCAAGAACAGAGATGTTGAACAATTTGGTTTAACGTTCCTCTTCAATGCATTCTATTGAATCCTGTGGCCAAAGTGTAATAGTATCAAAACTTTGGAATCAAGTAGTATTGTTTTAATGCTGAAGCTGCAATGCTTAACCAAAATCTGACACTGATTCATACAAATAAATATTGGCCCAGACTTTGTGATCAGCAGCAAGGCAGACCAACTGAGAGAAACTATCACCCCCTGTCACGGAACCAGTCAAAGTTCCTCAAACCCACTGAAAGAACTGGATGCTGACAGTGCCACAGCCACTGATTTGGCTGGATATCAAATATGGACATTCAGTGATATTCAGAATAGCTATTAAAGTTTTACATCCATTAAAAATATTTAAATTATTAAAGCTAAAATAAATCTTAAGCACATGAGAACACAGTTCAGAGGAGATCTGAGAATGTTTTCACTTGGGGGTGGTTGGAATCTGAAAACCGCATGGTGAGGGCAGAGCGAGCAGCATGAAGGTGGAGTAAGTACAGGACCCATCCCTGATGCACTGCATGTGGGGCTGGGGGCTCAGTGGCTCCCCGGCCTGTGAATTCCCGCTGGTTTAACCCACCCAACGCCCGTTTCTCCCCTCGCGACGGATTAAACTTTACACCCCCCCCCCCCCCCCCCCCCCCCCCCTTCACTCGGTTATAGCAGACAAACGGCAGTCACAGACCCACCACTCCCTGGTTCCCTATTACCAGGGTTTACTGTATGACCCAAATCCACCAAGTTTGTTTAAAGAAGAAAGTCCAGAGTTTGGCCTTAGGAGGCTGAATGCATGGCAGCCACTGATGAAAAACGTAGAAAAATAGGAGCGAGAGTAGGCCATTCGGCCCTTCAAGCTAGCACCGCCATTCAATATGATCATGGCTGATCATCTAAAATCAGTACCCCGCTCCTGCTATTTCCCCACATCCCTTGATTTCTGCCGCCCTAAGAGTTAAATTAATTCTCTTTTGAAGCAGCAAAGATTGGCGATTCAAAATGAAACTATGCAACAGTATTTCCTAATCATTTTTTGATTTGCAGAGACGCAAAGAATATGTGAAGATGTTCAAAGAAAGGCAAGAAGCATTGGGTAATTTGCATCTTTTAATCAAACTAACTGCAGATTTTATTTATTCTTGAACTGGACAGCCAGTTTTATGTTGCCTTGGATAAACACAAATAGCTGGAGTATTTCAGTGGTTCAGGCAGTATCTCTGGAGAAAAGGAATAGGTGACGTTTTGGGTCGAGACCCTTCTTCAGACTGGTCAACCTTAGAGTATTAGTTACACAAACAGAAACGGGCCTTTCAGACCCTAAACGTCGCTATTCCTTTTCTCTGGTGATGTTGCCTGACACACTGTTACTCCAGCTTTTTGTGTCTATCTTCAATGTAAACCAGTATCTGCTGTTCCTTCCTGCACATTTATTCTGTCTTAGTTTGCTCCTATGTAAAGCTTGGGTTATTTTATTAAAAGCACTATGTAAATGCAGATTTCGGATATTAATGTCCTAAATATGCTGATTCAAATAACATGCTCTCCGTTCATCCCGTTCCAGGAGTACAGTGCTTCAAATTGATGACATTGTTTCATAGATACATAGATAATAGGTGCAGGGGTAGGCCATTCAACCCTTTGAGCCAGCACCCCGTTCCTACCTTCTCCCCATACCCCTTGATTCCGCTAGCCCTAAAAACTCGCTCTAACTCTCTTTTGAATGCATCCAGTGAATCGTCCTCCACTGCCTTCTGAGGCAAAGAATTCCACAAATTCACAACTCTCTGGGTGAAAACTGTTTTCCTCATGTTGTTTTCTGCAGAGGAAGCTGACGAGTTGGATCGACTGACAACGTCCAAGAGAGAGTGCATTCAGTACGACCATCCAAACCACACAGTCACCGTGACAACAATCAGCAGCATAGATCTGGGCCGCACCAACCTGTTCTTCGATGGTGCCAATCAGGTGACTAAATAGTTGAAACTGACGGCTAGCAAAGGCAAGATAATATCGCCAACATGGCAACAATAGTTTAGAAAACATATTGAGTACTTTGGCAAAAATGGATAATTCGTGACTTTTGTCACCATGGCATTTGCCACCTTCGTGATGTCGGTTTTATTGAAGGGTGCTCATCTGACACTGTCCAGAGACTGGAATTATTCCTTGCTGGTGTTTTTTTTCATTCCACTGGTAGAGATGTGATCTTGCTCTGGTCCATTGCATCAGTTTTAGAGGAGGGATAATTTCCTTCCATATACCAAAGACTTGTGGGTTGGTAGGTTAATAGACCTCTGTAAATTCCCCTTAGTGTGTAAGTGGTAGAATCTGGAGATACTGGGTAGGAATGTAAAGGTTTAAAATGGGATAAGTTGAAGTAGATGCTTGATCTTCGGTGCTGACTTGCTGGGCCCAAAGGACCATTTTCTGTGCTATATAACTCTATAAGAACTGTTAAATCTAAAGTATGTCAAGTAAATGTGGAGACTCAGGGTGTGGACAGAGAATGTTTGTTTATTCACATCTGCCAGGAAGAACCTTGATTTTAGATATTGTGTGTGCATAAACTTAACACACCTCACGTAGTAAAATGGCCCAGGGCACTTTCCAGAGGTGACTTAAAATAAAATCTGATATTGGGAGGTGTGAGGATGAATGACTCCAAGTTTAGTGGAAGAAGTAGGTATTTTAAAAAAAAAGTGAAATAGAGCTTCAGTGAGGAACTGGATGTCAGGGTGGACGAGTGGTCTAAGGCGCCAGACTCAAGGAGTCCTTCAGTCGGAGCACGGGTGTTCTTTGATTAGTACGGGTATCAAGGGTTATGGGGAGAATGGGGTTAGGAGGGAGAGATAGATCAGCCAGGCTTGAAAGTCAGATGGGCCGAATGGCCTAATTCTGCTCCTATCATCTGCTCCTATTATGACCTTATGAAATTCTACACGGCCATCATAGAGTCTGTCCTCACCTTCTCCATCGTGGTCTGGTTTGGCTCAGCCACCAAGCACGACTGCAGCGAATCGTCCGATATGCTGAGAAGGTTATTGGCTGCAACCTCCCCTCCATTGATGAACTGTACACTGCAAGGGCCAGGAAGCGAGTGGGCAAGATAATCTCTGACCCCTCTCACCCTGGCCACAAACTATTTGAATCACTTCCCTCTGGAAGGCGACTCCGAACTGGCAAAGCTGCCACAGCCAGACATAAAAACAGTTTTTATCCACGAGTAGTGGCTCTACTCAACAGCCAAAAATCTGTAGCCTCCCTTTGATCTGGTATTTTGTTGGTTCACATGCTTGATCAATGGTGTTTTATTATTAATGTTTTATTATTATTAATGTTTAGTGTTTTCTGAGTCACTCGTATCTGTCACTGTATGTCATGTTGTTACTTGTGGGCGGAGCACCAAGGCACATTTCTTGTATGTGAATACTTGGCCAATAAACTTACTTATAGAACATTGAGATCTAATTCTCCAACTTGTAAGATGCTACTTATGCTCATTTTTTTTTTTTGTCGTAGCTGCTTTTATAGATTGGTATCAAATTTTGATAATTTGCTATGTGCCTTGGTTCTATATTATTCCAGAGTTGTTATAAGAAGTTATTATTTTATGCTCTGCATGCTATAATCTGCTTCAAATTTTGTTTGGAAATTAACTCGGTCTGAGCAGCTACTTCATTCTACGAGCTGAGAACTGAAGAATTTACGGTATCGGAGGTTCTGATTTGCCCTCGGTTGCAATGGACCCTGCACGCTGGGGCTGATGTCATTGTGCTTGTGTGAAAGTGGATTTATTTTCCCATTTTAGGAGTCGGCAGAAGTTAAGGAAGAGCAGGCAGCAGAGAATGGTGAGGAAGAGGAAATGGCTGCGAAAAGTGACAACCCATTACCGAGGAAACGAACTGAACCGATTATGTCTGCAAAGTAAGTGGAATATTAGGGGATGCTATCGGTTTGGAAACTTTTACAAGATTCAGCGGTCAGGTGCATCTGGACTGAATCTGTGATGTCCTTTAAATGGAGGATCCATTGATAGTCCACCATCTAGGGCAGGGGTGGGGAACCTTTTCATGTTGGAATGCCGCATTAAGTTAGCTATAATCTAATAAGGCCACATCCAAGAAACTTCAATTAGATATACTTCACGACATTTATCTTGAAGGTTGTTGAAGAAATCTATTCCTCGTGTAAGCAAGTAACTCTTCATGGCAATAAAATAGCCCTCATGACTTACTAATGTTTTAATTGTGGCCGCAGGGGAGGATTATTTTAAATAGTTCATTTTAAGATTAAAGTAAAAATAATAAAAGATTATTTTTATTTTACAAAAACAGATTAATAAAAATAAAATGATTTGTTATACTAAATTTGGATTCATTCAAAAGGCTGCACTTAATGACCTCGAAGGCCGCAGATTCTCCACCCTTGATCTAGGGCAGTGGTTCTCAACCTTGTTTGCCCCATGCACCCCTTTCACCATATGTCAGAATGTCATTCCCCCCCCTCCTTTCCAAGATTGTCTGCCTCAAAAAGTGCATTCCAAATAATATGCATATAAGCTCAAAGGCAATAGAAAGATCAACATTCTAACAGTTTGAGTTTGCTAATCTGTGGTCCCAATTTCCCCCCTGAAAACCTGAAATCCCCCCCTGGGGGGAATTCCCCCCTGGTTGAGAACCCTTGATCTAGGGGATATCACAGAGTTGGTCTTTTCATGCCTTGTAGTGTCATGGGTCAAAATGCCCAGCAAGTCTGTCAATCCACCAGCACTGTTTCACAGGCTAGGCCTCTGGCAAACCCCCATCACTCATCCATGCATGGGGTATCAATATCATATTGATGTATAGTACCACATATATCAATGCCGGGGACAGGCTGTGGCATGCACCGTGGGTTCCTCTCTGGTGAATGACTGGGAAATTCTTGGGAAATGTTTATTACTGGTCCTTTTTGGGATACAGAGCACCTCGTTCCACCCCTCACCATAAGATCGAGGCTTGCACTGTTTTTCGTCTCGGCCTCCTCTTCTGAGTTCTCACTGGGTCGGAGGCCTCTTGCCTCTGTGGCCTGGGGGGTTGTTCTTAACACACAATGAAACAAAGATCCTATAGCAAGCAGGATGGACCATTCGGCGAAAAAGAATTAGTACGGTCATGGCAGATTCATGGGTAATTTTCGACCCATTTCCGTAACCGGCTTCCGTCTCCGCACCAAAGATCCCGTAGCGGAGCAAAGATACTAGTGCGGAGACGGAAGCCGGTTACGGAAACATCCTCGTAAAAATAAAAGTTCTTTGGTAAAGATCTTCTCCTCATTTTCAGAATTATAATTTATTAACACAAACTGTCCCCCCGCAACGTTGATTATACTGTGAGAGGGATACCCAAAGTCGGGTCGGGTTACTGAAATGGATAAAAAAAAGCCCACGTTCCTCTCCGTTGCGTACTACACGTCAGCCCATTGCATTTAGCAGGAGTGGTCTGTCTTGCTCCGCTATAGGATATTTGCAATGAAGGGTCTGATTTCCTGGCCGGCAATTCCCTCCACAGATGCTGCTTGACCCGCTGAGTTTCTCCCGCAGTTTGTGTTTCCTATTTTCTAACACAATGTTCCGGGACTTTGAAACAATTGCCACTCTTTTTGTTTTGCTAGGATTTCTTCACTGACATCTGCGCTGCACTCAGCCAGTAAGATAAAACAAAAAGGAAAGAAGCTGCAGAAGGGTTCTCGGAAGGTCAAACCCCTCCCCAAAGGCAAAACGACAAGATCACAGAGGAGAAAACGGACAGGAAGGCCAGGGAGTGAGATATGAATCTCAGAACACTTTCTCTTGGGCTTTTCTACGTTCTAAATTGCAAGATGGCTGAGCAACATCGGTGCTTAAACTGAGTAATCAAATCCCAGGAGGCAGTTTGGCCAGGAAAAAGTTGACCATAGTTTGCTTGAGTTGGATGTTGTCAGATCATGTAAGGACCAGTCAAAGTGTAGAAATAAGGAATTGCAGGTGCTGGTTTACAAAACAAAGGGCACAATGTGCTGGGGAAAAGTCCCAACCAGAAACGTCGCCTCCATGTTCTCCTGAGATGCGATCTGACCCGCTGATCTCCAGCACTCTGTGTTTTCTTACACGTGCAAGTGTATCTGTTGTGGAACTTTGTTTGTAGGACCGGACTGTTCTTCATCTACAAAATTCTTTAATATTCTCTCGTTATGATATTTGTGTTATCTACTAATGTGGCTTGGGTACATCTTACAGGAGACACAAGGAAACGCAAATGTTGTTTACAGAAAACACAAATTGCTGGACTTGAGTCCGAAGGAGGGACCGGACCCGAAACATCAGCTATCCATATCCTGCAGAGCTGCTTCCTGTCCCGCTGAGTTACTCTAGCACTTTGTATGTGTTTTTTTTTAACATCTCAGAGGAGCTTGGACACCTCTTTGTCACTTGCTTAAAGTCTACAGTCAGTGCGGAAAGGCCATTAAGTCCCTGCCTGCTCTGCTCAGAATTAAGGGTGTTCTGAGATGGATCTTATCATTTGGTGCAGGTAGTCAAATGGGTCCCATTAATAACTTTCTACCCTTTTTTAAATTGTATGTACATTTAGGTCACATTTAACAATGCCAATTAAACCTGAGAACTGATCACTGTGTTGGGTCGGTGGGGGGATGGATTCTGTTTTTTTTTTTAATGCACTGCCTTAAGAATTTAGAGTTTTGTTGTTGACCTGCTGCGGAATGTGCAGGTTACTATGTTTGACCTGATCTGAATCATCCATTTTTTTCAAATTAAATTTTGTTCTAACATTTTGTAAACGTGTTTATTGGCTTGTCAGAAACAAAGTAAGATTTTTCTGTGACTTGACTCCGTGAGCTTTATATCTTCAGATGTGCACTGTGTCTCCTGTGACTTTATGCATTGGTGTTGTCGGTGTGTGTTGGGATATCCTTGAAGCTGAACAGCTGTGAGGCGTCAACTCTCTTCAGCTGCCTCCTGCATTCCACCTCCAATAGTTGTTCTGTTGTTCAACTGAACTTGATCTTTCTGCGGCTATTTCAACAATGCGAGTTGCAGTGTCGAACAAACCTATGGGATTACATTCAACATGGAACCAGTTGCAGTAGTTGCCAGCAGTTGTGTTCGCAGGTCAAAAATATGTGGAATTATCTTCCAGAAGGTGGAGTTTTGAAAGTGATAGGGGTGGATATTCCTTTCACTTCATACAGTGCTGTACCAGGACTTGCTTTGTTTCTACTGAATTCTAAGAAAAACTACACACCATGCTGTGTGAAATTGTCCAAAAATATCCCTGCCAGTGTGGCACTGAATCATTAAGTCCGTACAGTTTTCTTTCGACAGTGGGAATTTTCCTCGCCAAAAATAAATTTAGTTATTTGAATTATTAACGTCAATCCTGATGGTCTCGGCCAAATACATACCCGAAGAGCTTTTTGTTTGCAAGAATCAGTATGTGGTGATTGTGTTGAACCTTGAAACATCCAAAACACTTTGCTGCCAATTCAGAATTTTTGAAATGTGTCCACCATTGCCATGGGAAAGTGGTAGGGATCCACAAAAAAACAAGCATTGAAATAGCAAACTGATCATTTTCTCTTTTATCAAAAAGTGATGCAAGCCTAAACATTGGCCCGGAATTTAGGGGGACCTTCCTGCCCTTTAAATAGTACCTTGGGATCACCTGAGTTCACCGAGAAGGCAAGGAGTTAGTTTGGCATCCAACACAGAAAATAGCCCCTCGAACAGTGCAGTTACACTGTAGTTAATTACTGCAGAGGTCAGTCAGGAATGTGCTTCCTAGCCTACAGTATTCAAAGGCTAATTGATAATGGAAACGCAATCACCACGTACTGACGAAGGGTGAATGAAGAGATGGGGACAGAGGTGTCTCTACAGTAAAACCGGGGGGGGGGGCTATTGTGATAAGACTTCCCTCCCCACCCTTCCTGCAGCTTCTTGAGCGTTCCTCTCCCTCCCACTTCTGATGTAGGTTCTTCCACTTGAAACATTAACTCCGTTTCTCTTCCCACAGATGCAGCCTGACCTGCTGCGTATTTCACACATCTTCTGTTTTAACTTGCCATTGGATTGAGTTGAAAGATGTGCTTTCTGATTACAGATATATTTTCTAACATTGCTGCATAGGGTTGTTGCAGTTCAGGATAAGTAATCTGCGGTATAGACAATAGGTGCAGGAGTAGGCCATTTGGCCCTTCGAGCCAGCACCACCATTCAATGTGATCATGGCTGATCATCCCCAATCAGTACCCCGTTCCTGCCTTCTCCCCGTGTTTTGTTGAAAATTGGCGGTAATCCACAATATCTGGGTCAGTGAAGCTACGGAATGTTTTTTTCGACTTCAGATTGTAGTTGCTGCATGCACAATCTTGGGCCTGCATGGGGGCCAGTTGGCACAAAGAATCATTGTCAGCTCCCTGGAAAATATCCCAGGTATGACAACATGGTGGCGCAGTTGGTAGAGCTGTTGCCTCACAGCGCCTGAGACCAGAGTTCGATTCTGAGCTCAGGTGCTGTCTGTGTGGAGTTTGCACGTTCTCCTCGTGACCGCATGGGTTTCCTCCCACATCCAAAAGAAGTGCGGGTTTGTAGGTTAATGAATGAATGAATAAGTTTATTGGCCAAGTATTCACATACAAGGAATTTGCCTTGGTGCTCTGCCCGCAAGTGACAACATGACATACAGTGACAGTTAGGAATGACACATTAAACATTAATAATAAGACATTATCGATTAATGGGGCTCTGTAGGGAGTGGATGAGAAAATGGGATAAAATGGAACCAATGTGAATGGGTGATCAATGTTCGGCTTGGACTAGGTAGGCCGAAGGATCTATTTTAATCTATAAACTAAACAAAAGAGTATCTTCGGGCCTTCAGCCTTTTATAAAAGACTCCAAAATAAAACATTACTGATGTAGGGAATTATTTTTTTTACCTTATGAAATGTCGTTAATTGTTTAGATTGACCTTTCATCAGAACCTCTTCTAACAGAAATAATGAGAACTAGAAGACATAGGTTTAAGGTCAGAGGGGGGAAAAGATTTAATAGGAACCTGAGGGGTAACTTTTTTTTACACAAAGGGTGGTGGGTATACGAAACGAACTGCCGGAGGAGGTAGTTGAGGCAGGTACTATCGCAATGTTTAAGAAACGTTTAAACAGGTACATGGATAGATTGGGTGTATAGGGATATGGGCCATAGTGTTGATGGGACGTGTGGGCAAGTTGGGCCAAAAGGCCTGTTTCCACGTTGTATGACTGACTAATCCTAGGAAGGAAGAAAAATCAACGATGATCTGGGATTAATGTGTGAATGAATGAATACATTTATTGGCGAGGTATTCACATACAAGGAATTTGCCTTGGTGCTCCGCCCACAAGTGACAACGACATACAGTGACAGTTAAGAATGACACATAAAACATTAATAATAAAACATTATTGATTAAACATGCGAATTTAAAAAAAAATACCAGAGCAAAAGAAGGCTCCAGATTTTTGGTTATTGAGTGGAGCTACTACTCGTGGAAAAAGGGTAGTTTCCAAATACACAGGACAAGATGTTAAAAATCCAAAGTGCCAAATGTCAACTTGCTCCCGGTGGTGATGGGAACCTATGCTGGCACAGACAGTGTGGGCTGTAGGTCTAGTTTCCCTGCTGTATTTCTACCGCTCAGACATCTTCTGAAAGGTTTTTGAGCTGAAACGGGTGTCGCAGATAGCGTTTCGGTACTATCTAGTAACAAATGATGGCTACTTTGCGTGCTGGGCTTCAGCCCTCGCGTTTTAATTAGGACTTTTCAATAGGTGTGGGATTTTGTGCAGAAATGACTACGGTGCACAATTGGAGACCTGGAGCAGTGAGGGTAATTGTTTTAATGTAAAATGCAACTTTTCAATCCCCTTCCCCTCCCTCTCTGAAAGTGATTCGCCGCTCGCCAGTAGATGTGTTTGTTGTTGGACATGCGCTTCCCACCCTAATTGACAGCACAAACCACCAACGAGGACCTGGTCTGCGTTCCCCGCTCCCCAATTGTAAGGCTGGGTGAATAATAGGCGCTGATGGAGCCGCACCAGCAGGTACTATGTGTAGTATCCGGGCAGCTGCCACTTTATGTCAAGATTGCAACTTCTTAAACCTGTCCAAAAAACAAAACAAAAAACCACCCTGCAAAGAGCAGGCGCCGTTTCTTTCTTGCGGAAGGAGCCGCGGGCAAGTTTGCTCAATGCACTGGAAAGCCGTGACGGAGGCAATCAGTTTGGAGAGCTTTTATGAATGCTTGCTGAAATAAATTTGGCGGAAAAAAACCACCCCATCTCCACCACGGATTTTGACGCAGCGTCACGAAATAGGCGATAACATGCATTTTAAAATGCAGGGGACTTGTTGGCGAGAGTTTGGAGTGTTGCCCCGTTGGAGTTGTGCAGACATGCACCCGGGACGTGTGCTGCATCGGGGTTTCCACTTGGACAACCACAGATTTGCTGCATTTCTTGGCCAGTGTTTCCACAGCTGAGTCTCGGCTGCAACGTTTATGTAACTAACTGGCCGGACCGCGGGGAGTTGTGCTCGTTTGGTCCCCGGCTCACGGCTGCAGGCAGAATGCAAAGCCCACCGAGTCTACAAGGGTGAAATCAAGCCAGAAGATGCAAGTTGTCTCTCTTTTCTTGAGGCAACTCCAACATTTACTTGATGGCCCCCAGTGAGTTTTCGGGGATGATTTTTGTCGCCAGTCCACGGGCTTGCTTGAAGTTCCAGGCAAATGTTTTTGACAGGAGCAGGTGCCAGAATTGCTTCAAGCCCTTTGATCTCCATCGACAAGACTGCGGTCGCGATGACAACCAGGTGATACACGAGTCGAGCTTTAATAATTAATTCTTTATTTTGTATATTTTCAAAGAGCTCCAGTGATCAGCATGCAAGAGGTTCAAAGCAAAGATACTAGAGGAGCTTTGGGATCTTTGGTTCAAAGGGCCCTCTCTGGACCTGAAAATAAATGATAATTTTAAGAGCATTAGTGACTGGGACATAATGATGGTGCAACAAGGTTGCCATAGAGGGAGTGCAGAGAAGGTTCACCAGACTGATTCCTGGGATGTCAGGACTGTCTTATGAAGAAAGACTGGATAGACTCGGTTTATACTCTCTGGAATTTAGGAGATTAAGAGGGGATCTTATAGAAACTTACAAAATTCTTAAGGGGTTGGACAGGCTAGATGCAGGAAGATTGTTCCGATGTTGGGGAAGTCCAGGACAAGGGGTCACAGCTTAAGGATAAGGGGGAAATCCTTTAAGACCGAGATGAGAAAGACTTTCTTCACACAGAGAGTGGTGAGTCTCTGGAACTCTCTGCCACAGAGGGTAGTTGAGGCCAGTTCATTGGCTATATTTAAGAGTGAGTTGGATGTGGCCCTTGTGGCTAAGGGGATCAGAGGGTATGGAGAGAAGGCAGGTACGGGATACTGAGTTGGATGATCAGCCATGATCATATTGAATGGCGGTGCAGGCTCAAAGGGCTGAATGGCCTACTCCTGCACCTAATTTCTATGTTTCTATGTTTCTAAGGTTAATTCCGGGATGGCGGGACTGTCATATGCTGAGAGAATGGAGCGGCTGGGCTTGTACACTCTGGAGTTTAGAAGGATGAGAGGGATTCTCATTGAAACATATAAGATTGTTAAGGGTTTGGACACACTAGAGGCAGGAAACATGTTCCCGATGTTGGGGGGAGTCTAGAACCAGGGACCATAGTTTAAGAATAAGGAGTAAGCCATTTAGAACGGAGACGAGGAAACACTTTTTCTCACAGAGAGTGGTGAGTCTGTGGAATTCTCTACCTCAGAGGGTGGTGCAGGCCGGTTCTCTGGATGCTTTCAAGAGAGAGGTAGATAGGGCTCTTAAAAATAGCGGAGTCAAGGGATATGGGGAGAAGGCAGGAACGGGGTACTGATTGGGGATGATCAGCCATGATCACATTGAATGGCGGTGCTGGCTAGAAGGGCCGAATGGCCTATTCCTGCACCTATTGTCTATTTGTAATATTCTTTGTTTGTCAAAGCCCTACCACATTGGGATGAAGACTAATAGAAGTTTCTCAAATTATGAGGCATAGGTAGGGTAGAGAGTTGTCCCAGGTTGGAAATGTCAAATATTAGAGCACATAGTTTTAAGGGAAGAGGCAGAATGTTTAATGTTGTTTGAATTATCTTTGATCTAACTTTATCTTGTATTGAATGTTACACCCTTCTTCCTTCATCTGTGTACTGTGGACGGCTTAATTGTAGTCA
The DNA here is from genome assembly GCA_035221665.1 of Okamejei kenojei. Taxonomy (NCBI): domain Eukaryota; kingdom Metazoa; phylum Chordata; class Chondrichthyes; order Rajiformes; family Rajidae; genus Okamejei; species Okamejei kenojei. The sequence goes on from CM069167.1 coordinate 6,463,942, forward strand.
TGTGCAGTCTTTGACTGGATAGCACACAAACAAAAGCTTTTCACAGTATGTCGGTACATGTGACAATAATAAAATAAAATAAACGGAACTAAAACTGAACACAAAATGTGTGAGGCAAGTTATTCTCTACACAGTGGTAGCCACCTGAAATACAGTGCCAGGGAAGGCAGTAGGGGCAGATACAATAGCAATGTTTAAGGTAGACAAAAATGTTGGAGAAACTCAGCGGGTGAAGCAGCATCTAGAAATGCTGAGTTTCTCCAGCATTTTTGTCTATCTTCGATTTTTCTAGCAAGTGCAGTTCCTTCTTAAACATAGCAACTTTTAAGGTGATTTTTTGACAGTCACTTAAGCAGGCATGGAATAGAGGGAGATATAACATGTGCTAGCATTGTGGACAGTCCAGATATGGTGGGTTCAAGTGCCTGTTGTCATGTGGTACTGTTCCATGTTTCCAAACTATGCTGAGTGGCACTTCGTCACAGCGCCAGAGACCCGGGTTCTATCCTGACCTCGGGTGCTGTCTGTGTGGAGTTTGTCCGTTTTCCCTGTGACCGCAGGGTTCTCCTCTGGGTGCTCCGGTTTCCTCCCACATTCCAAAGATGTGTGGATTTGTATAGTTAACTGGCCTCTGTAAATTATTCCCAATGTGTAAAGGAGTAGATGTGAATGTGAGATAACGTTGAACTAGTGTGTGAATGGGTGATTGGTGGGTGGCGAGGACTGTATGGGCCCATGGGCCTTTTTCATAGAAACATAGAAAATAGGTGCTGGAGGAGGCCATTCGGCCCTTCGAGCTGCACCGCCATTCATTGTGATCATGGCTGATAGTCCCCTATCAATAACCCGTGCCTGCCTTCTCCCCATATCCCTTGACTCTACTAGCCCCTTAGAGCTCTATCCAACTCTCTCTTAAATCTATCCAGTGATCTGGCCTTCACTGCCCTCTGTGGCAGGGAATTCCATAAATTCACAACTCTCTGGGTGAAAACGTTTTTTCTCACCTCAGTCTTAAATGACCTCCCCTTTATTCTAAGACTGTGGCCCCATTCAGTATCTTTCAATCAATCAATAAATACTCTAAGAACTGTTGTAACATTGCTTGCAGCCCTGTGGAGTGTGAAGTTGCAGCAATACAGGGGATGAAGCAATTCATGATCATGATCCAAGCTGGTATTTATGTTCTTCTCATTACTACTGTTGATCTAAAGTCATCGCGCAGCCTCGCGATCGTTTCATAGAAACATAGAAAATAGGGGCAGGAGGAGGCCATTCGGCCCTTCGAGCCAGCGCCGCCATTCATTGTGATCATGGCTCCCTCTTAAACTTTTACTTAAATGTACTAACTTCTATGAATGCACATAATGTAATGTAAACCACTCTCTCTGGGTAAACACATTCCCTGAAGAGACCTCTGGATTTATTGGTGATCTTCCCACCTCCTCTTGGTTCACCCCTCTCTCAGCAGCCTCACAAGCTCCAGAGAAAACAATCTAAGTTTATCCAACCTCCTTATAGCTATTACCCTCCATTCTGGTGAAATGGAGAAATAAGGAACTGGTTTACAAAAAAAAGACATAAAGTGCTGGAGTAACTGAGCGGGTCAGGCAGCATAGAAACATAGAAAATAGGTGCAGGAGTAGGCCATTTGGCCCTTCGAGCCTGCACCGCCATTCAATACGATCATGGCTGATCATCCAACTCAGTATCCTGTACCTGCCTTCTCTCCGTACCTCCTGATCCCTTTAGCCACAAGGGCCACATCTAACTCCCTCTTAAATGTAGCCAATGAACTGGCCTCAACTACCTTCTGTGGCAGGGAATTCCAGAGACTCACCACTCTCTGTGTGAAAAATGTTTTCCTCATCTCAGTCCTAAAGGAATTCCCCCTTATCCTTAAACTGTGACCCCCTTGTTCTGGACCTCCCCAACATCGGGAACAATCTTCCTGCATCTAGCCTGTCCAACCCCTTAAGAATTTTGTAAGTTTCTATGCATCTCTGGAGAACATGGATAGGTGACGATATGGGTTGAGATTCTTCTTCAGACTGACTGTGTTGGCCCATCCTGCCCATGCCAACCAAGATGTTCCATCGACACTGGTCGCACTTGTCTGTGTTGGCCCCATATTCCCCTAAACCTCTCACATCCATGTACATGTCTGAATGTCTTTTAAATGTTGTTATTGTACTTCTTGTGACGTTGTTGGGGCAATAGATCTGTGTTCTGTTGTGTTTTATTTGTATGACTGACTTGGCAAATGAAATTCTTCGCATGTTGCAAAACATACTTGGCTAATAAAGTATTATTGTATTGTAATATGTCGCCCAGTGTTCTTAGAGTAACTTTGCAACGTAAACTGAATTCCAAAGAATGCCACTGTGGAGGGAAGGAAATAAATAACCAACTTATTTTTGTAAATAAATGTACTTAAATTGAAGACCCAAGAGACTGCAGATGAAATCTTGAACAAAGGGTTAGATGAACCTAGCAGGTCAGGCAGCATCTGTGGGGGAGAAATGGATAGACGATGTTTCGGGTCGAGACCCTTCCGCAGGGAACCTCATGTTTGATTTTTGATGAGTGTGCACCACTTTGTGCAACTTACTGACTCTTGGGAATCCAGGTGGAGAAGGAGCATTCGGGATGGTCTTGGGAGCCTCGCGTCCATGCGTTGAGAGTCACCAGAAGCTCTGCCTACATGGCACCACAGAAACTGCAAATCCACCCAACCTCTCGGCCCGCTCATTCCCTCACTGGCCTCATCACCTAGCTCAGGCCCCACGGAACCCATGAAGAAGGAAGCCATCCTCCACTCCAAGGGGCTGCCCGAGACGGAAGCAAGAAGATTTCAGTTTACCAGCTGAGATGAGGCAATGTGCTTGAGGAGTCAAAGATTGCGAGACAAAGTCCTAGCTGGGTGAAGGGTTTGAGCAAGGACATTGAGTAAGCCAAACGGCGACCATGAGACTGCGAGGTTGTTTGCCGGAGGAGAATATCTTTGACGAGAAATTGAATTTAAAGAAAACTGTCACCAGGAATTCTGAGCTAAGAAAATATTAGTGTATCGATGAGACTAAGTTGGGGAGAGGAAGTTTCTGATGAATGGAATGTGTGATGCACAGAGACAGTTGTCTCTTCACCGAGCGAATTCAGAGAGCCAGTTGCAACACTGTGGAACCTCACACCATCGTTGGATCAAATATCAAAGTAACCAGCTTTGCGCAAAATGTAAATATTATGGGATGCGTACGCTGTGCAGAATGTTGAATTGGCTGCACCATTTGTCAGATGCCGCAAATGCACACTCTTTTACCCCAGCTAGGGGAATCAAAAACAAGTGGGCACATGTTTAAGGGTGAGAGAGGGGCGAGATTTAATGCGAGCCCAAGGGGCAACGTTATCACTCGGAGGGCGGTGGGTTAATGGGACGGGCTGCCAGAGGAGGTCGTTGAGGCAGATGCTGTCACAGCATTTCAAAGACATATGGGCAGGTGCATAGACAGGAAAGGTTTAGAGGGATATGTGGGCCAAGAGCGGGCAAATGGGACCAGCTTAGATGGGGCATCTTGGTTGGCATGGAAGAAGGGCCTGTTTCTGTCCGGCATGAGTCTATCACTAAATCAAATGCTAACAAGCTGACGAGTCTTTGTGATTCTGAAGGAGTTCATTAGAACCGTTTTATTGTGTTCCTTTGTAAGTTGCCTTCCCTAATTCTCCATTGAGATCTGGCAGGGGGTGTATAGGGTTATTTTTTTTTAATCTTAGAGTGTGCCACTCATTGTATGTTGAATGCATAGACGACTATTTGCAGCTTTGTCTGTGATTTGCGTGGAGCTGTGCTCTTGCTCTCTCAAAGGAACAAACAAATTAATAAGGCTTCCCTGGGCAGATTCAGAAGAAAGTCTCACAGTGCGAGCTAGCGTATTGTGCCTGAACATGCGCCAACTCAGGTTTAAGATGTTTATGTAAAAGGATTAAATACTAATTACTTTCGCAAAGCCAGTGGTGGTATTTGGCTGGGGAATTGAAATCTTGAAAAGCAAAGAGTAGTCTGCTGGAATTCAAGATTCAACAGAAACCACATTAGGACTGACTAGCTAGATACTTATTGGCCTAAATCTTGCGAGAAAAGTGGAGTGCTTTGATGCATGCTGTTATTAATGCACAATTCTGCCTGCAAATTTAGAGGATTATAAACAATTACATTGTCAGCCTTCAGATTGATTCATTCTGTTTGCTTTCCACAAACCGAATGTTGCCCTTTTCGCCTCACTGTGTTTTATTTAAAAACTTGCTTCATTGTGTATTAATTGTATAATAATTCCCTATTAAATTAAGGTTAGGACTTGCTCTTAATGCCATAAGCCCCCTTGTAATCCTGTGATAATTAATGCACTGCCAATCGAACACGGACGGGAAAAGTTTAACTCGTGGAAGCTCTTTGCTGCGAGTCTCAGATTATTCTTAGAAATGTCAAACATGTCACCAGTGTGGTACAAGAGGTGGGGAGGGGGACTACCTGGACCTGCTTCTAGCAGAGCAGGGGATCCCAACTTTTTTCGTTCCATTTGCCCCTGAGAAATTTTCGAAAGTAAGTTTACCCTCACGCTGTTTTGTTCAGTAATTTGAGTTTACACTTCTTTAATACAGATAGAACAGTTTTTATCCACGAGTAGTTGCTCTACTCAACAGCCAAAATTCTGTAGCCTCCCTTTGATCTGATATTTTGTTGGTTCACATGCTTGATCAATGGCGTTTTATCATTCATGTTTTATTATTATTATTAATGTTTAGTGTTTTCTGAGTCATTCGTAACTGTCCCTGCATGTCATGTTGTTACTTGTGGGCGGAGCACCAAGGCAAATTCCTTGTATGTGAATACTTGGCCAATAAACTTACGTATTTACTTACCTACCAGAATAAAGCAACCAGCAAAGGGGACATTTTAAAATACTGTTTTTAACAAATCCAGAATCAACAAATTTACCCCCTGGGTAGATGACATTTACCCCCTGGTTGGGAACACTTCTTGTAGAGCAATCCAGTGTGTGGGGAAATCATTGTACACTATTTGATATTGTAGGCGGCTATTTCTATTGTTCAGATTGCAATGGAGAACAGAAATGGGATGAATGTAGGGCTGGTGTAAACAGTTGTCTGGTGGTCAGCACTGACTCAATGGGCCGTAAAGGCTTGTTTCTGTGCTGTATCTTTCAACGAATGGTGTCCCACTGCTCGAGTCTGTCCGCTGAGTATGAGATCGAGGAGCAAACTTTTTCCAGGGTGCAAATGTCAAAGGTCGGAGAGCGGAGCTTTAGGGTGAAAGGGGCAAAGGTCAAAAAGGAGAAATGCGGGGCAGATTTTTTTTTTTTCAGACAGAGAGGTGGGTGTGTGGGTGGAACGCGCTGCCAGGTGTGGTGGTGGAGGCAGATACGATAGTGGCGTTTCCAAAGGAATTTGCGTAGCCACATGGATATGCAGGGAATCTGGATCGCATGCAGGCAGAGGCGATTGATTTAACTTCACATTGTGTTTGGCACGGACATTGTGGGCCGAAGAGGCTGTTCCTGGGCCGTTCTGCATAATATGGAGGTTGGAATAAAAAGGGGAAATGCTGGCCAGTGTCCACAAACTGCTTGGCTGGTACTGAAGATAGACACACAATGCTGGAGTAACTCAGCGGGACAGGCAGCATCTCTGGAGAGAAGGAATGGGTGACGTTTCGGGTCGAGACCCTTCTTCAGACTTGGCTGGTACTGTGCAGATCTGAGCTGCCGCGTTATAACACACAAACTGGTCATAAAAGGATGTTTTTATTCACATTCATGCCAGCACCAAAACACAGTATCCATCTTGTCTGAATGAATGCAAGCCTTGTTCTCCACTAATGACTATCTATGCTCCTGTGTGGAGTTTGTACGTTCTCCCTGTGACCGCATGGGCTCTTCTGCCAGTGCTCCAGCTTCCTCCCAAATTCTAAAGACTTGCAAGTTTGTATGTTTTGTTGGTCTATTGGCATAAAAAAACTCTCCCTAATGTGTAGGATTGAACTAGTGAATGGACAATTGTTGGCCTGTTACCACACTGTATTTCTAAACTAAACATTTAAACCAAGCTAGGCACTGTGTGACAGGTACTTATCTTCACTTGACCCTGCTTCTGAGCTTTTAGGTCTACGATGTTAATTTATAATCTCTAAAACAGCTGCTGGCTAGCATGACTAGTTTTGGAGGTAAGTTTAAAAAAATATAGCGCTGGTGCAGTTCGGATGGAGCTCCACGTCGCAACATGTTCTATCTGTACATCGCAACATGTTTCATCTTCCTGCGTGTGTAAACTATCCGTGCGCAGTGATACCCTGAGGCTCACTATTGAGTGAACCAAAAATAAATTGGAACTAATGGCCCAAATCTTGCCCGGAGGTGAATGTTGTCACAGTCCTTTAGCTCGAAGGCATTTTGACTTGCTGGGAATCCAAGCTGCTAAAGCAACACCAAGTTAATGAGTAACATGATGCTCCAGTTATAATGGAAGCCAGTTTGTACTCATCCATGGTTGCCTGTGGGAAGGTGTTGATGAAGCATCCTCGTTTTATAGTGATGGTATTGGGTGGCCCTGCTGCACTAATGGGTACAGCACCAAAACACGGCATCCATTTGCCTGCATGAATGCATACTACTAGATACTTGCATCTCCTCCAACCTCATCTACTGTATCCGTCGTTCAAAATGTGGACTCGCATACTTCGGCGAGACCAAACGTAGACTGGGCGATCATTTTGGTCAGTCCGCCTGCACCTACCTAATCTCCTGGTTGCTAAACACTTTAATTCTCCTTCCCATTGCCACACTGACCTTTCTGTCCTCGGCCTCCTCCATTGTCAGAGTGAGGCTAAACGCAAGTTGGAGGAACAGTATCTCATATTTCGCTTGGGCGGCTTACAGACCAGTGGTATGAATATTGATTTCTCTAACTTCAAGTAACCCCGGCATTCCCTCTCTCTCCATCCCTCCCCCGCACAAGTCACACCAGCTTCTCATTTTCACCCAACAAACAGCTAACAATGGCCAGTTTCCTTTATCATCATTGCTATTCTGCATGTCTTTCATTCATTGTTCTTTATCTCTCTACATCACCGTCACTATCTCGTTTCCCTTTCCCGTGACTTTCAGTCTGAAATGTGCTATATACTTTTATTTATATAGCACATTTAATAAACAACTCTTGTTGGCCAAAGTGCTTTACATTGGTGGAGGTACTAACGTTCCACAACAGTGGTTCATAGATTAAAATAGAAGAAGGGTCTCGGCCCAAAACATCACCCATTCCTTCTCTCCAGAGATGCTGCCTGTCCCGCTGAGTTCCCCCAGCTTTTACCCAAATGTTTTTTTTATGTTGTGAAAGTACCAGTCTCAACTACCTCCTCTGGCAGCTTGTTCCATACACCTACCACCCTTTGTGTAAAAATAAAGTTGCCTTCCAGGTGTCCTATTAAATCTCCCCCCCCCTTTCCCTCCCCTCTCCCCCCCCCCCCCCCCCCCCCCCCCCACCACCCTCCCTTCCCCCCCTCCCCTCTCTCTCACCTTAAACCGAACCTATGTCCTCTGGTACTTGGTTTCCCCACCCTGGGGAGAAGATCTACTCCCTTGAGAAGGAGGGATGGGTGACACTTGAAGATGATGTTCCCATGGATCTGCTGAGCAGGAGCTTAACGGGATCCAGGCTGCGTGAGAATAAAGGAGCCTTGTCGGGTCTCCAAGCCGGGAAGGTAATAGAGGACTTATAAAATAGTCATGACCTACATCAGAGTTGGCTCCGAGTGTATTGGATTACAACGCTGTTCAAAGTGAGATATCATGGGTTAGTGTGGGACAATGGAAGCTGTTGAACGATATGTAACAGGTTTGTGCTTCTAATATTCTGGGCAAACTGGATTGTGATGAGTAGGGGCTACATGCCCGAGCCTTTGAGTGTAACTGAAATATGTAAAGGTGGGGGCAGGATTTGTCTATTTTTAGAACCGACAAGTTTAGTTAAAACTGCAAACCGCTGAGTTTCTCCAGCTTTTTGTGTACCCTAGTTAAAACTGAGATGCAGTGTTTCAGAAAATAGACACAAGAAGCTGGAGTAACTCCCTGGAGTGTCACCGCTGAGTTACTCCAGCTTTTTGTGTCTATCTTCGGTGTAAACCAGCATCTGCCGTTCCTTCCTACACATGCTGTGTTTCAGATGCGGTTTCCTTTGCACGTTTTAGCAAAAATATTCACCGTGTTTCTTCAGCCTGCCTCAGTTTAATGTGCGTTAGTTATACATGCCTTTGTGTTGGCGTGCCTTTGTGTTGGCGTGCCTTTGTGTTGGCGTGCCTTTGTGTTGGCGTGCCTTTGTGTTTGGGCGGCCCGGTGGAGCAGCGACAGAGCTTACAACGCCAGCGTTAGACCCTGACTATGGGTGCTGTCCTGGATGAAGTTTCTACCATCTACCTGTGTGCTCCGGTTTTCTCCCACATTCCATAGACGTGCGGGTTTGTAGATCAATTGGCCTCTGTACATTGTCTCTATTTCACGAGCTATCGGAGTAGAATTAGGCCATTCGGCCCATCGGGTCTACTCTGCAGTTTGTGGGATAGAACTAGTTTGTGGTCGGTGGAAAATCGGTGGGCTGAAGGGCCTGTTTCCACGCTGTATCTCTCTAAACTGAATTAAGCTAAACTAAACTAAACGGCCAGTGTACCACCACCCCCCTCTCTAAGTAATGCCCTTGTTTTCGGTGCTAGGCGTGAGATTGAGCCTGAAGAAGGGTCTCGACCCGAAACGTCACCCATTCCTTCTCTCCAGAGATGCTGCCTGTCCCGCTGAGTTACTCCAGCATTTAGTGTCTGTCTTGAGTGATATTGAGCAAGGTTTATGCCGTATTGCATCCCGGGGACGCCTGTGGTGCGATGAGAGGCAGGAGCCGTCTCATCCTGCTGCTCTCCAGCTGCAATTATGTGTCTTGAATAGAGTAGTCGCTGCCTCAAAAAGGCTGGCAGCATCATCAAGGACCCACACCATCCTGGCCACTCACGCATCTCCCCGCTACCTTCAGGTAGAAGGTACAGGAGTCTGAAGACTGCAACGTCCAGGTTCAGGAATAGCTACTTCCCCACAGCCTATTGTGTATAGCCCACAGGAATAGCTACTTCCCCATCAGGCTATTAAACTCAACTCAAACAAATCTCTGAACACTAATAGACCATTATCTGTTTATTTGCACTTTATCTGCTTATTTATTGATGTGTGTATATATTTATATAGCGGTATATGGACACACTGATCTGTTCTGTATTCATGCCTACTCTATTCTGTGGTGCTGAAGCAAAGCAAGAATGTCATTGTCCTATCTGGGACACATGACAATAAACTCTCTTGACTTGACTTGAGCCTTAGTGATGAGCCCGGCACAAAGGAGTGTTGCACATATCCCAGCTCCAGTCTGAACGAGGCACGATGTTGATCGTGGCTGGCACTGGCTTTGGCACCTCGCCCGGCTCCGACCTTGTTGCAGCTGTGACTGCACCAGATAGAATTCCTCAGCGAGGATGTGCCTATTCCAGAGCAGACACGGTGTGCGGCTCTGCAGTGAGGACGGGGGGCATTCCAGCCAGAAACCCCTCAGTATCCCGCCACTCAGAAACCGCTTGGTGCCGCATCTCCTCCTCTCCACCACTCACGCTCCTCCTTTCAACAGCTTCTCATGTTATGCCCGGTTGCTCCCAGTCACGGTACATTGCGAGGGTGCCACTGCAGCATGCATGCATGCATGGGAATTGCACCAGAATCCATGCTGGTGTGTGGATTGGTGCGGGTTTGTGACGAGCTGGACATAATCTCATGCTGATGTAATGTCAGAGGTGCTCAACCCATCAAGTAATTTGCTCAATAATTTGCCCCGTAAACTTATGCCCCTGTCCCACTTAGGAAACCTCTGGAGTCTTTGCGCCCCACCAAGGTTTCCGTGCGGTTCCCGGAGGTTTTAGTCCTCTGGCAACCACCTTCGTCTAGCATCGCGACCGGCTTCGACTAAAAAAATTACCGATTTTTAAAACGGAAACCACTTTCGACCATTAGGGAGACTGACAAATACCTCCGGGAACCGCACGGAAACCTTGGGTGGGGCGCAAAGTCTCCAGAGGTTTCCGTTCAGGTTTCCTAAGTGGGACAGGGGCATTACTCAACTCAGCAGAGCAGGAAAACCTCTCCAGCCCGGCTCCCTCCACCATTCCCCAGTGCTGCTTGGACACATCGATGGGATTTTTTAAAATTTATCTTTTTTAATGTTTATTTTATTAGAAGCAATTGTACAAGAATAAAGCAATCGCCATGACAATTATACAATTTTCGTACAGCTTAATTTTTAACATTTTATACACTGACACATAAACCAAGAAGAATGAGTTGGTACATAAATCGAGAAATAGAGTAAAAAGGAAAGAATGAAGAGAAAGAAGAAAGATAAAAAACGGAGATATGTCCCACTGGCCTTCCCTCCCTCCCTCGCCCATTCAAGTTCAAGAGAGTTTATTGTCATGTGTCCCTGATAGGACAATTAAATTCTTCCTTTGCTTCAGCACAACAGAACATAGTAGGCATTTACTACAAAACAGATCAGTGTGTCCATATACAGTGGCTTGCAAAAGTTTTCATACCCCTTGAACTTTTCCACATTTTGTCACGTTACAACCACAAGCGTAAATGTATTTTATTGGGATGTTATGTGATAGACCAACACAAAGTGGCGCATAATTGTTGATTCAAGGTTTTCAAATTTTTTTACAAATAAAAAAAACTGAAAAGTGTGGCGTGCAAAAGTATTCAGCCCCCTTTACTCTGATACCCCTAAATACAATCCAGTGCAACCAATTGCCTTCAGAAGTCACCTAATTAGTAAATAGAGTCCACTTGTATGTAATCGAATCTCAGTATAAATACAGCTGTTCTGTGAAGGCCTCAGAGGTTTGTTAGAGAACATTAGTGAACAAACAGCATCATGAAATCCAAGGAACACACCAGACAGTCAGGGATAAAGTTGTGGAGAGGTTTAAAGCAGGGTTAGGTTATAAAAAAATATCCCAAGCTTTGAACGATTCACGGAGCACTGTTCAAACCATCATCCGAAAATGGAAAGAGTTGGCACGGACTGGAAGGGCCGAGAGGGTCTGTTTCCGTGCTGTAATTGTTATATGGTTATAGTATGGCACAACTGCAAACCTACCAAGACATGGCCGTCCACCTAAACTGACAGGCCGGGCAAGGAGAGCATTGATTAGAGAAGCAGCCAGGAGGCCCATGGTAACTCTGGAGGAGCTGCAGAGATCCACAGCTCAGGTGGGAGAATCTGTCCACAGGACAACTATTAGTCGTGCACTCCACAAATTGGGCCTTTATGGAAGAGTGGCAAGAAGAAAGCCATTGTTGAAACAAAGCCATAAGAAGTCCCGTTTGCAGTTTGCCATGAGCCATTGTGGAGGGGACACAGCAAACATGTGGAGGAAGGTGCTCTGGTCTGATGAGACCAAAATTGAAGTTTTTGGCCTAATAATGCAAAACGCTATGTGTGGCGGGAAAACTAACACTGCACATTCACCCTGAACACACCATCCCCACTTGTGAAACATGGTGGTGGCAGCATCATGCTGTGGGGATGCTTTTCTTCAGCAGAGACAGGGAAGCTGGTCAGAGTTGATGGGAAGATGGATGGAGCCAAATACTGGGCAATCTTGGAAGAAAACCAGTTTAGAGTCTGCAAAAGATTTGAGACTGGGGCGGGTTTCACCTTCCAGCAGGACAACGGACCCTAAAACATACAGCCAGAGCTACAATGGAATGGTTTAGATCAAAGAATATTCATGTGTTAGAATGGCCCAGTCAAAGTCCCAGACCTAAATCCAATTGAGAATCTCTGGCAAGACTTGAAAATTGCTGTTCACAGACGCTCTCCATCCAATCTGAGCTTGAGCTATTTTGCAAAGAAGAATGGGCAAAAATTTCAGTCTCTAGATGTGCAAAGCTGGTAGAGACATACCCCAAAAGACTTGCAGCTGTAATTGCAGCGAAAGGTTGTTCTACAAAGTATTGACTCAGGTGGGCTGAATACTTTTGCACGCCACACTTTCCAGTTTTTTATTTGTAATAAAATTTGGAAACCATGTATCATTTTCCTTCCACTTCACAATTATGCACCACTTTGTGTTGGTCTATCACATAAAATCCCAATAAAATACATTTACGTTTGTGGTTGTAACGTGACAAAATGTGGAAAAGTTCAAGGGGTATGAATACTTTTGCAAGCCACTGTACCATTATATAAATACACACACACATGAATAAATAAACTGATAACAGTGCAAATAACAGATAATGGGTTATTAATGATCAGAGTTTTGTCCGAGCCAGGTTTAATAGCCTGATGGCTGTGGGTAAGTAGCTATTCCTGAACCTGGTCGTTCCAGTCTTCTGGCTCCTGGAGCAGGGAGATGAGTGTGTGGCCAGGATGGTGTGAGTCCTTGATGATGCTGCCAGCCTGTTTGAGGCAGCGACTGCGATAAATCCCCTCGATGGAAGAAAGGTCAGAGCCGATGATGGACTGGGCCGATGAAAAGGTCAGAGCTGATGATGGACTACTTTTTGAAGTCTTTTCCTCTCCAGGGCGCTCGAGTTGCCGAACCAAGCCATGATGCAACCGGTCAGCGAGCTCCCAAGCATCGGTTTTAAATTTGTGTTCAACCATTTTGTTGTTGCTGAAACTTAGTGAATGGAGACCATGTTTTGGAGAATTGGTCTGCTTTATCAGGCACAACAAGCCTAATTATTTCTAAATGAAGTGCCTCGGTCGTTTATCTATGGGGGTTGACCCGTTAAAGGTGGTGCAGCTGGGAGAGCTGCTGCCTCACAGCACCAGAGGCTCGAGTTCGATCCTGACCTCGAGGGCTGTTTGTGTGGAGTTTGCACGTTCTCCCTGTGACCGCGTGGGTTTCCTCCGGGTGCTCCGGTTTCATAGAACAGTACGGCAAAGGAATGTTTATGCTGACGTGAAATAAACTAAACAACACTGAAGTTAAACTGATCTAATTTGCTTGTACTTAATCCATATCCCTCTATTCCTTGTGCCTGTCTAAACACCTGTTAAATGTCACTATTGTATCTGCCTCCACCACTACACTGGCAGTGTGTTCTACCCTGAGATAAAGATTCTGGCTGTCTACCCTATCTACGCCTCTAATAATTTCATATACATCTATCAACTCTCCCCTCAGCCTCCGACATCCCATACCCCAAAAAAATATGGGTTTGCAGGTCAATTCGCCCCTGTAAAATTACCCCTAATGTGTAGGGATTAAACAATAGACAATAGGTCCCCAATCAGTACCCTGTTCCTGCCTTCTCCCCATATCCCCTGACTCCGCTATCTTTAAGAGCCCTATCTAGCTCTCTCTTGAAAGTATCCAGAGAATCGGCGTCCACTGCCCTCTGAGGCAGAGAATTCCACAGACTCACAACTCTCTGTGAGAAAAAGTGTTTCCTCGTCTCCGTTCTAAATGGCTTACTCATTCTTAAACTGTGGCCCCTGGTTCTGGACTCCCCCAACATCGGGAACATGTTTCCTGCCACTAGCGTGTCCAAACCCTTAACAATCTTATATGTTTCAATGAGATACCCGCTCATCCTTCTAAACTCCAGAGTGTACAAGCCCAGCCGCTCCATTCTCTCAGCATATGACAGTCCCGCCATCCCGGGAATTAACAAGAAAGTGGGATCACTTAGTAATAGTGTGAACGGGCGGTGGATGGTCATCGAGGACCTCCTCGGTACAAGAAGGATGTCGTGAAGCTGTAAAGAGTGCAGAGAAGATTTACGCGGTTGTTGCCTGGACTCGAGGGCCTGCCCTGTAGGGAGAGGTTGGGCCGGCTCGGACTTGGAGTGCAGGAGGCTGAGGGGTGATATACACCTCGTACAGGAGTGCATCAGCATGAGGGGAATAGACAGGGTGAATGCACAGGCTGTTTTATCCAGAGTAGGGGAACCAAGAGCCAGAGGATGTAGGTTTAAGGTGAGAGGGGTAAGATTTTACAGGAACCTGAGGGGTAACATTTCCACTGTGAGGGTTGTGATTAAATGGAGGAAACAGTGGAAGCAGGTACTATAACAACAGGCCAAAGGCAATTGGACAGGTGCTTTGTTAGCTGCTATAGACAATAGACAATAGGTGCAGGAGTAGGCCATTTGGCCCTTTGAGCCAGCACCACCATTCAATGTGATCACGGCTGATCATCCCCAATCAGTACCCTGTTCCTGCCTTCTCCCCATATCCCCTGACTCCGCTGTTTTTAAGAGCCCTATCTAGCTCTCTCTTGAAAGCTGGCAACTGAATCGTCCGACCGCAACTAGAGAGCGGTTCTGAACTACTATCTACCTGTTTGGTGACCTTCGGACTATCTTTGATCGGACTTTGCTGGCTTCGCCTTGCACTGAACGTTATTCCCTTATCATGTATCAGTACACTGTTAATGGATGGATTGTAATGGTGCATTGTCTTTCTGCTGACCGGTTAGCACGCAACAAAAAGCTCTTTGCTGTACCTCGGCACCCGTGACAATAAACAGAACTAAACTAGCAAAGGTTTAGAAGGATATGGGCCAAAGGTGGGCAGGTGGGACTAGTGTAGATGGAGCCTCTTGGTCAGAATGGCTGGGCTGGAGTTCCTGTGCTGCGTGACTCTGTGCCCCTCCAGACGCCAGGTCACCAGCGAGGGGTGACGTACCGCCTTTATCACTGTGAAATGTCAGAGCATGCAGTTCTGAACCAGAACTTGATACCAACCCACAAAGGAGATATTAGTTTAATTTTACAGGCTTCATTTTAAAGTTGGAGACATATTTCAAGTTTTGAGAGATTTTGAGAAGACATTTAAGGTGTGGACTGCTGCAGAGAGCAGCACGGTGGCGCAGCGGTAGAGTTGCTGCCTTGCAGCGCCAGAGACCCCGGTTCGATCCTGTCTACGGGTGCTGTCCGTAAGGAGTTTGTACGTTCTCCCCGTGACCGTGTGGGTTTTTTCTGGTTGCTCCGGTTTCCTCCCACACTCCAAAGACGTGCGGGTTTGTGGGTTAAATGGCATCAGTAAAAGCCCTGTCTCACGGTGCGAGTTGACCCACGAGGGATCCCGAGTGTTCACTCGCGGTAATCACGTACAATTAACGTAGCGGGAACGTCGGAACTCGCGCGCGCAACTTAGCGACTCGTGGCGCTAACGGCAGTTACCCGTGAAACTTGTTAACTCGTGAAAAAATTCAAACATGTTTGAGGTTTTCCACCAGTCAAATTTACTGTTCAAGTTTAAAAATTGAAACATTTAAACTCGTTGTAATAACGTAGTGGCCCGTGCGTTTACCTTAGTGACTCGTGAGTCTGCCGTGGGCACTCTTTAGATTGTAATTGTCCGAAGTGTGTTGGTGTGCGGGGGTCGCTGGCCGGCGTGGTCCAAAGGACCTGTTTCCCCGTTGTATCTCTAAACTAAAACTAAATTAATCACAGCCGGTACTGGTGCAGTAAATAAAGCTGAAATGTGTAAGGAGCCAGGATTGGAGCAGCAAAGGTTCACCAGTGGTGTGGAGGAAGTTACAGAGGCTGAGGGGGCTGAGGGATGCAGGGATTTGAAAACAAGATTAAGTAGTTTAGATATGCTGGCAGACCAAGGATTGGCTATGGGGAGTCTAAGGATTTCTTGGGCAGAGGTCAGGGCAGAACCAGACATGGTGTATGTTAGGAAGGAACTGCAGATGCTGGTTTAAACCGAAGACAGACAAAATGCTGGAGTAACTCAGCAGGACAGGCATCGTCAAGAGTCAAGAGAGTTTTATTGTCATGTGTCCCAGATAGGACAATGAAATTCTTGCTTGCCGCAGCACAACAGAATATGTAAACATAATACAGAACGGGAGATAAAAGTTCAGTGTGTCTATATACCATAGACCATATATATATATATATATACACAATAAATAAACAGATAAAATGCAATAGGCTATTAATGTTCAGAGGTTGTTTGATGTTGTGTTTAATAGCCTGATGGCTGTGGGGAAGAAGCTGTTCTTGAACCTGGATGTTCCAGATTACAAGCTCCTGTACCTTCTTCCCGATGGTAACGGAGAGATGAGTGTGT
>CM069167.1:7115138-7235138 GCA_035221665.1 Okamejei kenojei
TTTTTGGTTAAAAGAAGAATTGAGCATTTTCTCCAACTTATTCCATACTAGATCACAGTTGGTCTCTGAATCAAATGCATGCAATGACATTGCCCATGTCATTTATTATCTTTACTTATCTATCAACCAGATTTAGAAACATAATAAAATAGGGACAAGAGTACGTTATATGGACCATATATCAATTTTTTTACAATTACTTAACCATTACTTTAAAAAGACAATTTATCTAGCATAAACAAAAATATCACAACTAGGATAGAATAACTAAACAATATCCCCAAACTAGGACAAATGTAAAGTTAATTGACACCCAATCAGGCAGTAACAGATTAAATATATAAAGTAGGTTCACAAGGCTAATTCCCGGGATGACAGAACTGTCATATGCTGAGAGAATGGAGCTCTGGAATTTAGAAGGATGAGAGGAGATCTTATTGAAACATAAGCTTTTGGACATGCTAGAGGCCAAAAACATGTTCCCGATGTTCAGGGAGTCCAGAACCAGGGGCCACAGTTGAAGAATAAGGGGTAATCCATTTAGAACAGAGATGAGGAAACACTTTTTCACACAGAGAGTTGCGAGTCTGTGGAATTCTCTGCCTCAGAGGGGCGATGGAGGCCGGTTTACTGGATACTCTCAAGAGAGCTAGATAGAGCTCTTAAAGATAGCAGAGTCAGGGGATAATGGGGGAAGGCAGGAACATATAAGATTATTAATTGTGGATGTGGATTATTGATTGTGGATGATCAGCCATGATCACATTGAATGGCGGTGCTGGCTCGAAGGGCCGAAAGGCCTACTCCTGCACCTTGTCTATTGTCTGATGTACAACATTTTGCAAATATGGGGGATATATTGCATAGTGAAGTCACAAATAAAGATTGAACAAATTTATATCAGCTACATTTTGTCATGTTATCCTTTTTTTTTGCCATTTAACCCAATGGGGGAAATAGCTGACGAACACTATTAGCACTAAACATTAAGATTTCACCTAAATTTAATAGAATTATTACTTCATGTTTGAATGAACGAGATGACATGCTATATTCCAAAAGGAAATAAAGCAGTGCTATCAGTTTATATAGTCCACATTGAGATATTAGGAATGTGTGAAAACTAACTCAAGAAATGGACCAACTGGAATGCTGCCAATTATTAAAGCAAAGAGACAGAACTCAATTTCCAGTGATGACAATAGATTAATAATTATGCGATGACATTGTTGCTCAATTGACTAGTGCAGCCATTAATTTAGTTTGGTAACTTCATAACTACCTTGTTTTAACAAACTCTTTTGAACGGACTTCAGTTATAGCAGATGGACCTGCCAATGCCATCCCCGGCTCGCATGGTGACTATTAGACAACGGCGAGTTCTTCACCCACCACACACACGCTCTGGCTGATGTGGCTGTTGTTGCGACTCATGATGCAGCCCCCCCTGACGACAGCACTTTCTTCAGGCTGCTCTGGACACGCTCTGCCACCATGGGGCTCCTTCCGCTCTCACCAGTTGCCGTTTCTTCCTGTTGGCTTTCGCTTTGTCCGTTCCACCGTCACCTCCTCCCGTCCCTTTGCCCATTCCACTGCTTCCCCCTCCACCTCTTCCTCCTGCTCCCCAGTAGTCACCAAAATATTCCACCTTAGATGACAGCGGCTGCGGGAGGAAGAGGCGGCAGAGCAAACAACTCGACCGCCGACAGGAGAAACGGCAGGTGTGAAGGAATGGAGCCACACACTTACTGAGCGCATCTTGTCATTGCCCGCAGCCTGAAAACAGAGCCGAAGGCCAGGGGCTACAATGTGAGCTGCAATAACAGCCTAACAGAGTCAAATGACTAGAGATAGAGTCTGTGCTTATCGTCAAACATCCATTTACGCTAATTCTACATTAATCCCATTTTGTACTCTGTCCCCCCAGATTTTACCACATACCCTCACATTAGGGGCAATTTACTTACGAACCCATCATTGGGATTTATGGGAAAACTGGGATGCCTGGAGGAAACCTACATGATCACATGGAGGACGTGCAAATTCCACAATTCAAAGTCTAAATTAAACTCGGGTCTCTTGCACTAAGACAGCGACTCTGTTAGCATCGTTGTCACCCAGGGTTATAAACATTCATATCAACTCAATAACGTATTGTATCCTGATTACATTATATTCAATGAACCCCTCCACAAATGAACTGAACCTTGGTATTTTCATATTGTTTATGACACTCAATGGGTTGCATGGCCTCCTATGTCTTTTTTTACTCGCTTATTTTCCTGTGACCTATTCTCTTACACATTCTCATTAACACCTCTGATTGTTTTACTACCAACCTAGACTACAGGCAATTTACACTAGCCAATTAACCAGCAAATCTTTGGAATGTGGAGGAAACAGGAGTACCCAGGGGAGAATGAGCAAATTTCACACACATCAGTACTGTCAAAAGTGTTTAGTTGTCCTACGTACCATGAACAGAACAATGAAATCCTTGTTTGCTGCAGCATTACAGGCATATTAACATAATTAGACAATTAAAAAATGCGATAATGAAGAATACAATAAATCATCAGACATACTAGGTAACTAGACCATAAAAGTACATAGTGCAACCTAAACAAAGTCCATCATAGATCGTTGCTGAGGTATGGTTCCAGTTAAGAGTTGTGCGTAAAGGGCCTGTCCCACTTGGTGATTTTGCCGGCGTCATATCAGTGCCGCCAAAAGATTTTGAACATTTCAAAATCCAGCGTCGGCAAAAAAAGTGGCTGCGACACTTGAAAAAGCACCGCGCGTCATGCGTCGTCACGCCACGTATCTTTCGATGACATGAAACATCAGTCAATGATGCCAACAGCCACCGAAAAAATTGTTAAGCGGGACAGGCCCTTTATAGTTATGGTTAAAGAGCCCGACGATTGAGGAGAAGACACTGTTCTTGAACTTGAAGGTCACAGTAGTAGGCTCTTATATATTCTTCCTGAGAGCAGCAAGTTAAGAATGTGGCCAGGGTGGTGTGGGTCTTTGATGATATTAGCTGCCTTTATAGGCAGCGCTTTGTGTAGATTGCTTCAACGGCAGAGAATTCAATATCTATGGTGGACCGGGCCAATGTCCACTACTTTGTGCAGCCTCCTTTGATCTTGGGCGTTCGAGTTACAAACCAGGTCACGATGCAACCAATCATATGCTCTTTACTGTACAGCAGTAGAAGTTTAATAAAGTATTCAGCAACATGTTGAAATCTCCTTAAACCTTTGAATTAGTAGAGGCACTGATGAGCTTCCTTTGAGATTGAATCTATGTGCTGGTGCTAGCCCATATCTTCAGAGATATGCACACCCAAGAACTTGAAGCTGTTGCCTCCATCACCGTACCATCAATGCATGCAAACTAACCAATCCTCAACTTCCTCCTTCTGATGTCAATCATCACCCTGGTCTTCCTAATATTCAGAGCAAGATTGTTCTGGCACCATTATCGATCTCCGTCCTATACTCTGACTCATCATTACCTGTTATTCGCCCAACTACAGTGCTATTGTCAATTTAGAGATGGCTTAGGAACCGTTACACAATCATGGGTAGAAGGAGTGAGCAGGAGTGAGCACACAACTTTGAGTGACTCCTGTGCTGATGGTCTGCGAGGAGGAACTGTTGCTTCCAATTCATGCTTATTGTAGTCTGACAAGTATAGGCCAAGTGCACTTTTTGTAGAGCATTACCATGCTCTCACATCCAAACATGACTTCAATACAAATTGAAGAGCATACTAACGTATGGCATCTCTGTGTGGTATCTCAGCTGCACGGAGGCGGAGAGGAGAGCTCTTCAGCGCGTCGTCCACAGAGCGCAAAAGATTATTGGGACACCGCTACCAGCCTTGGAGGGCATCTACCACACACGGTGCCTTAGGAAGGCCGTCAGCATCCACAAAGACTCCTCTCACCCTTGTAATGGACAGTTCAAACTACTCCCTTCCGGCAGACGCTAGAAGGCCTTCTACGCCCGTACCTCCAGACTCAGGAACAGCTTCATTCCCAGAGCTATAGCAGCTCTGAACCGGCCCTGCTGAGTGCCCCCTACCCCCATGGACTGTCTCCCTCGGATGGTCACGTCGCACAGACACATCTGCACTTTAGTCTGTTTTGGTTTTGACTGTTTTACTGTTCCAATGTTCTTTTCACAAACCTTGTTCTCAGGGTATCTAAACCTAAATTTTATTAGTCGTTTAAGTTATGACATCAGACAGAGTTGCAAACCAAATCTCGTTGCACTTATGTGTAATGACAATAAAAGATATTATTATTATTAAATAATATATTTTTCCCTTATGTGGTGCAAGTAACACATGAAAATGTCCTAATCTACTTAGCAAAGAGCAAGCAAACTAAATGTTACGAGCAGCACGAGGAGATATTTGAATAGGGCTGCTAGTATCACTTAGCCACTGCAGGGGTACGAATTTAAGAAAAAGTTAACATTTAAGAAAAAGTGCCCCTTAAGCCTTTTGTACAACCTAACCCAAGATTCTACCTGATCCAGAGTCCAAGGCAACTTTCCAATCCAATCCCCTATTCTTTGATAACTTTATTGTCCATAGAATACTATGATCAAGTTCTGAACATACTTAACTGCCACAATTCTGCAGAGTTACAAATATTCATGACCATCAGAAAAGTAATCCTTCCTATTTCTAGGCTTAAACATACATGCGACTCATTTATCCTAATCCCTCATGTCCCTAATTTTGAGTTCTCCAGCCAAAGGAAACTCAACAAGATTTCCTCCCATTCTCGTAACCATCAGTAAATTTGGATCAATAGTTCCTAATCTCTCTTCACAGATCAACTCCTATTACCATGCAGTGCCTCCAATATCCATCATCACAAAGTGCTTGTTGAAAATCTGAGGCTTTTTTTTGCACTTTCTTTGTAGTTGTAATACTGTATTCTGCACTCTTGAGTTTGTCTTTTGCACAACACATGACAATAATAAACTAATACCAATAATTACTCCAGTGAATCTAAGCAGCACCATATCCAAGCGAGGAATGTCATTACTCAGTAATGTAGAACAAATCTACAAAGAATTCCATGTGGTCTAACCAGAGCACTACATATTAGAAGCAAGATTTATTCATTCTTACACCAAATCTCTTTCAATAATAAACATTTATTTTTCAATTAACTTGAAGTAGCAGATCAAGATCCTGCTGTTACATGAGATTATTATCCATATTTGTTTTTAAAATTGCGTCCATATGACAAATTGAGTAACCACACTTTCCTTAAACAATGCTGTGAATTACCTTTCTGCTCATTGCGCATGGATGCCATTTGGTGCAGGCTGGGAGATGTGAGCAGCATGGGACTTGCTTTATGGAAAGTTAAATTTATAGAAGGTAGAATCTAAAAGATTGACTACCAGAGCATCAAAAATAAAGGCTGGTTTCAACAAAAGATGAGTTGTGGGAGGCATGGAGTGGAACAATACTTGGAGTTATACTCAGATCATTTTATGATGGCATGGATATGATAGGACTCTCATTATAGGGTGCAAGTGACACCAGGGATTCAAATGGGTGGACTTTGTCTCAGACAACAGCAAGGAACAAGGGGTGGTCAATGGTAAGAGAACAACCATAGCAATAACTTAAAGTAGCATCCGCAGGCTTCCAAATATATAGTTCAGCATATGTTATAGAGACAATTAATATTTACAGTCAGCTAATTTAGAAATGGATCGCTCTTCGCTCTTCTGCCTCGGTAATGACCGCATAATGAAAATTAACAATGAGATTGGTTCCACGTTTCTCTCCCCAATTCCTTCACCCCAAACTGACTTTTCCTCCGAAATGCCATAATTTCCAAAAACACCAAGCATCAGCACAATTAAGAAATAATCAGCTAACATAACCACACATAATACAAAGATAGCATAACTCTGGAACTATGTCCTGACAATTTCTAAAAGGGAGGAAATAAGAGAAAGCAGAGGGAAAAATATTTTCAACCTAGCATGAAATCAAATGGAAAGGAAGTCACAAAGTGTAACATTCACCAAGTAATGGAGGACCTAATGCTGAGGCAGTTAACATAAAAACAAACACGTTCCTTTAAAAGAAACATGGACTGTATGCCCAAGGTGATGCATGCTGTAAGAAAAAGGAAATAATTGAAGATAACTTTCAGCTAAATCCAGAACAATAACAGTAAGAACAGGAGGGAAATTAAAGTAAATAAACCACTGAAAAGGCATTATTAAACTGAGCCCCCAAATATACTGGGCCAAAATCCTGCTCAATAAAAATACCAGCAGGTCCATGCTTAAATTGCTTGAATTTATCCATACATATCACACGTTCCAAATGCATTAACAAATTCACATGCAGCCCAGTAACAGAGCACAAACTTCCAGATTCCCCAGCATGTATCAAGCAGCGAGGCATTCATTTCAATGGAGATTTTACTGCAGTAAGAGGCAAGGGGTCTCGACTGAAACGTCACCCATTCCTTCTCTCCAGAGATGCTACCTGTCCCGCTGATTTACTCCAGCACCTTGTGTCTATACGCAAGGTATATAAACGAGTTCGGTATTCCGACTGCGCATGCCCAGGTCATAGATCACAAGCAAAAAACACCTCAGCAGCCGTGCCGCGGCATAGACACAGACCTGCGCCTCATCCGCAGCCAGAGTCGATCCCGGGTCTCTGCCGCCACAATTGCCGCCGAACTTACTTTGGACCCCCCCCCTCTGGGCGGCCAGAGACGACTGGAGTCAGACAGGAGCGGCGCCCACAGGCCCACAGCCAATGTGGAGAAGCAGCACTAAATCCAGCTCAACTCTGCCTGTCTCCACGGCTCCAGGCTGCTGACCCGGGTTCGGTCCTGGCTGCAGATGAGGCACAGGTCTGTGTTCATGCCGCGGCAAGGCTGCCGAATTTTTATCGCTTGTGACCTTAGACAAATCCCATGATTCCTTGCGTTTTTTGGAATACCGAACTCGCTTATTGAATTATGCCTGAAGTGATATTTATACATAATCTGTCTTAGCCATTTCCTTTATTTTAAGGAAACTAATGAATCAGAATATCAGATTGCAAAAGTAAACTGGGCAGTATAGCCTTGATATCTGTCAATGGTTTTCTCAACAATGTTGTGGGTGGAGCTGGTCTAGTTCATTTATGTAACCAGATTAAATCATGCAAGGCCTTGGCATCAATCAGAAGAAGGGTCCCAACCTGAAATGTCACCTGCCCATTCCCTCCACAAGTGCTGCTAAACCCGCTGAGTTCTTCCAGCACTTCGTTTTTTTAACCTCAGCCAATAAGTTGAGCCTTCTGAGAAATATGGAATCTGGAAGTGAATGAGGTTGTCAGACCCCACTCAGTCTCAATAATCACATCAGTTACTTTTGAATAACATTGGTGTATACAAAACCCAAAGTAACTCTTTATGCAATGCTGAGGACAGAACTGTATATACTCTGGATCTTCCTCCACAAATTTTTGAAAGGCAACAAGGCAGCACTGCTCAGTTTGAATGTTACAAGAAACATTTAAACATGAGATACCTTGCTTTTTCTGTCCACAACTTGTGCAACAAAAGACATAAATTCATACAACATAGAACAGTAAAGCACAGAAATAAGCCCTTCAGCCCACAATGTCGGTGCTGAACACGAAGGCAAAATAAACTATCAGCTGCCCGCACATGATCCATATCCCACCATTCATGCATATATACACACACACACACACGAGTATCTAGACGCCTCTTAAACACCATAATAGTATCTTCCTCCACCACCATCCATAGCAGAAAATTTGAGCACCCTCCAACATCTGTGTAAAAACAGTAACCCTGCACATATCCTTTAAAATGCTCTATACGTTTGAATTCAAACCAAAATACAAAAGTGTGTTCATATTTTCAGTTGAAACCCATTAATATTCAGAGTCGGAGCATGGAAATAGGCCCTTCAGCCAAACTCGTCCATGTCAACCAAAATGCCCCATCTAAGCTGGTCCCTCCAGCCCACTAAACGTTTGCCCTTCATGTACCTGCCAAATATCTTTTAAATGTTTTTTATCGTATCTGCCTCAACTACCTACTCTGGCAAATTATTCCACCTACCCACCACCCTCAGTGAAAAAGTTACCCCTCAGGTACGCATTAAACCTTTCCCTCTCATCTTATATTCTCTCTCTTTTGATTTCCCCTACCCTGGGTAAAAGACTGTGCATTCATCCTAATTCCTTCATGATTTGACGCACTACAAGATCATCCCTCAGCCTATGTGCTAGAAAAATAGCCTGCCCAATCCCTCCCTTTTAGCTAGCCTCTCAAGCCTTGGGTACATCTTCTCTACACTATTTCCAGCTTAACGACATCCTCCTATAGCAAGGTGAGCAAAATCAAACATAGTACTCCACATGTCGATTCAAAAACATCATGTACAACTAACATAATATCCCTACTTCTATTACCAATACCCTGACTGATGAAGACCAATATATCAAACACCTTCTTGGCCACCCTATCTACCTGTGACACTATAAGCGAACTATGTGCTTTAACTCCTAGATCCCTCTGCTGTGCAACATGCCCCAAGGCCCTACCATTAACTGTGACGGTCTGCTTCTACTTCCCAAAATGCAACTAGTCGCACTTATCGGTATTAAACTCCATTAGCCATTCTTCAGCCCACTTGATCTTGCCTATTGTAATTTCCCTACATAGTCCAAAGATTTCAAAAAAGTATTCAGGTTATTGGACTGTAGATTTCTGCACAATTTCCATCGTTTTTTTGAAATAAAAATTAAAATGTTAATCACGTCATTAGTTCTTGATAAGATGCATAACAAACAGTTAAAACAGCTTCCAAATAATTTTGTGACAAGTGTTTCACCTAGTTGTCAAGAAAGTGACTTTACACAGATATTTTACTGCCTTTCCACACAAAAATTAAATTTAGAGATAACTGTTACGAAAAATCATGGACATTAGCATTATCCAAGTAGTTCTGTATGATCAAGATTGCTGCAACATTGCCTCAGTACTCTTACTGAAAAAAATCATGTTAAATGATGTAGCAGATTGAAAGTACATGGTTAAGAAGAGGTTGAAATAAAGTTTAATTAACCCATTACGTTCACAAGGCAATCAGTTGCTTCATGTTAACCAAGTACAGTGATGTTGTTTAATATCTTTGGCATCTCAGGATTACGAAAATCAGACCCCAATTGTAATGCCAGTTGACTGGTGCTGCAATAATACATGTGGATTATTAATTTGACAAAAAGATTCCCTACATCGTAGGAGCCTTATTATAAAACTTGGAGAGATAATGGAAAACGGGGAAGGCAGGTAGGGAAGAAAACTAGATCTAGGCTGGGCAATGTGCAACGTTTACTCTAAGGTCCACAACAACTGTTCTGAACTAAGTTAAAGAATTTCACATTTTATTACATTAAAACAGCATGTACCAGCTACTATTAAATGTATCGATTTTCATAAATTTCCCACTAAATTACCTCCTTGCTGCTGAAAATTTAAGCTTTAACATGTCTTTGCATAAAATCAAAGACAATTCCTTAAAATTCCATTCACCTGCATTATGCAACATTTATTGTAAAGCTACAGTAGAATAGATTTGCCAGTTTATTGTACTGAATAAGTGGAGTCCCTCAATTGGAAAGTGTTAAACCACTGACATTATAAACCCATGGCCTGATGAAAAGTTTATATCTTTGTGTTTTACACACACAATTTATAACCTGTGTTTAACCTAACAATAGTTGGACACATTTTAACATGCTAAGTCCTACTTAGCCATTATGTTTGTGCTTA
The DNA here is from genome assembly GCA_035221665.1 of Okamejei kenojei. Taxonomy (NCBI): domain Eukaryota; kingdom Metazoa; phylum Chordata; class Chondrichthyes; order Rajiformes; family Rajidae; genus Okamejei; species Okamejei kenojei. The sequence goes on from CM069167.1 coordinate 7,124,998, forward strand.
ATGTCCCAAAACCACATCCAGCAGCACAAAAATCTTCATCCTTTCTGGTCTTTGCCTTCCTCATCTCTGCAGCTTCCTTCAGCTATCGAATCAAGAGTTTCCATTTGTTGCTCCATTTTCCTCCCCTATCCAATAAATGAAAGATAAATGGCTACTACAAAATAACTCTTACTGCAGATACAGGGCATAAAGAATCAGATGTGGTGCGGCCATGTGAGAGGAGTAAGTTGCAGAGGTGCAGGGAAATAAAGAAATGAGATACTGCAAATGTTTGATTGGGAGCAATGTGCACCTGATGCACCAAATGGCTGTCTTGTGTATCAAGGGCAATCAAATCTCACGAATCAAGTTGCCTTTTCAATTCTACATTCTTGTGCGTTTTATTCTATGCAAATATTCTCCGGACAAACAGCTAATATACAAGCTGCCATAACTCCCCAAATTTTCCAACTCTCTACTGTTCTGTTCTTTAAATATGCTCTTTAGAATCTATCATTTTATAACATTCCGTGCCAACCACGTTATCACCCTCTGTGGCTTTGTCATTAAAAGGTTGATAATACAGGTCCACCACCGATTTTCCCGCAACTGGTGATCCGGCAACTCCTTTAATCCAGGCAAAATTACAGGAGCGCACTTGAAATCGCCACAATGTCTCCCGTCTCTCCCCCCCCCCCCCCCCCCCACCCCCCCCCTTGGTGTTCCACACCTCTCGGAAGCCATGACCTCTGTTCGTCCAGCAAAACCGATAATCCAGAAAGGCTCTGGAAAAATCAGGGGTGGACCCACATATGTTAAGCATTTTTTAATCTTTAATTATACTCAAGGCACAACATAGACTCAATACAATGCTGCGCACTTATCAAAAAAACAGCCAGTCTTCCCCCTCATAAAAATAGAATCAAAACCTACACTAAATGCCCAACTACTCATGACAACAAGCAATTGAGCTGTGCAAACCAGGAATATTTAAAAACCTCAATTCTGCAGTTAACCGAAATGGCATAAAAGCAATCTCAACTCCGCCACCAAAAACTAAAAAGAACTGGAATAAAGATGGATATAAAATCGTGTGCCTTTCACCCCCCATTAAACTAAGATGATTATGGGGCAAAAACTTCCCAAATCACAGTGCAGTGCAAAAGAAACAGTCAAGCTTCAGAATGAGGGATTATACTTGCTAAATTAAATACAGGGCAGCAAAAGAAATCTTTCCACACAGATGTGGCTGTCAAACACACTTGTACACTATATGTTCATTAAAATTTCAGATTAAAATAAATACAAAAATCCACGGAAAAAGGCTGAAGGGATATGGGCAAAGTAATTATATAATTAGAGCTATTGGCTTACCGTGGCAAAATGGCAGCATAAACTGAATGGTACATTTTCATAACTTCTATGTATCATTATGACAGAAGATGTAGAGAAAACATATTTAACTCTTGCCATCTCTTCCTGCAACATGGGTACTCTTCTAATAGCTACACCCTAGACACACACATGAGTAACAATCATAATACATCTAGATTCACAGAACTGTCCTTTACCCAGGAATTAATACAATTAGTGGACAAGGGAAGAAAATTAGCAGGAAAGAGAGATTACAACTGCGTTCAAATTGAAATAAACTTACAGATCTAAATGATTAATAATAATAACCCTGCAATGCCATTTAGTTATTTTTATTATTCTGAACACGATCATGCCAGGCAAATTTTTCAAAAATATTACTGTCTGTTGCTGATTGGAATTATTTCGATGCATACACCATATTTTTGGAACCCACGTCAAAGAATTATGATGATTAAAGAAGACTGAAAACCCCCTCCGAATTTTGTTGCGTCCTTAAACTAATTATCACACTCATTTTTCATAGAACTTCAAACTAGACCAACCACTACTCGGAAAAGGTAAATACTATCAACCATTGAAAATTTAATTTTACCCTCCGTTCTATAGTATTACAGTGCAGTACACAAAATAAAGCAAAATGAGGCTCCTGGAGTTATTTACAACACTAAATAGAGGTTAGGTCACAATTACAGCCCTGTATGCCACATTTGACACTATTATAGAAGGAACATTAAAATGTCATATGCAAAAGAAATGTAGGTGAATGACGAGAGGACAGAAAATTGAGCCGTAGCAGTTATTCCACCGAATCCATTACCCAAATTGGATTCAGTGAAATAGCTGCCAGTCTGAAAAAGGATCCTAACCCAAAACATCACCTTTCATTCACTCCAGAGATGTTGCCTGACCCTCTGGGTTACTCCAGTACTTTGTGTTTCACACAAGATTTCAGCATCTATAGTACTGTGTGGTCAAAATACTTGTCGAGAGCTTCCTTTTAAAAAGAGCTTAAATTGATATTTCCTCTGAAAAATCAGTGGTAAGTCTTCAAGTTAAACCACCTTGGCTGGGATGGAAATTAAGGTTGAGAGGCCGGGGGTCAGCGAGGGAAGATGGAGAACAATTAAAAATTATACAGAACACTTTCCAAGGTAAAATTGTGCAGGTTTCAACCACTGTGATGGCTCAACACCATCTTCAGTTGAGCAATCAGCAGTGGGTGATACGTAATGGTCATATAGGTGCCACCCAGATAGCAAGTAGTGATTATATACATTATTTTTAATCCTTAAAGGGCAAATTGGATGCATTTTTGAATGAAGAAAATGTTTTAATTGGTAATATATTGGAATTAGATTTAATTTGGTTAAGGTCGAGGATGAGGGCGATTTCTCCTGCTCTGTGGTTCGTTAAATTATTAGAATAATAATCACAGAAGACGAACATGAAACTGGTGCCTTATGAGCAATAAATTCAAAATACAGACTAATGTAGCAAGAGCACATCAGGCATGTGTTAATGTACAGTAAACAATTAAACCAAGAGAACTCAGGGAAAAAAAAAATCACTTGAGTTCAAATTAGTTTGCACTTTGTTTGGATAGATTTAGATCTGGCATCTTATGCACACGGTGAAAAATTTGCAACCCAATTCAAAATGTCATAATAAGCTTGGTTGTAATAGAAATCTTTTTACAGATATAAAAAGCAACAAAGTTAGGTCAGGCAAAATTTGTAGAAAAAGAGCAAACATTTTAATTTGACAAAGGATTTTCAACCTCAAGCATTTGTTGTTTCTCTTTTCAGTGCCTGACATACTGACGTTTCCAGCATTTTCGAATTTAAAGCTCTGAATTTCAACATTTGTGATTTTAAAAGCATTTAGTACATCTGCACCAGTTAACAAGAAATCTTTTTGGTAGATTTCAATTAACTTGGTAGAAGTCAAGAAATCAACTTGGTAGATTTATTTTGCATTTTCAGTGTGGCAATGTTAGAATTAAAAGGTTAGTCAAATAACAAACTGATATCCAAACCAATTGTTTATGAACATCAGTGCAAGTACCTGAATAATTATATCTAAAATTGACAACATTCAGTAGGAAAAATACCAAAAAATAATTAGCGCACGTTAAAAACCTACTGTAAACATCACATGCTACCTTTCACATTAAAATAAGTACAATAGGTATCATTCCTTTATGGGGTACGTAGACTAATCCTTCAAGCATTAAGATAAAATATATCTTCAATGAACCCTTTCCCTTTTACAATGTTCTGTTATTTTTTCCCCCAATGCCATGCAAAGAACACTATTGGGGAGTGGAATACTTTCCATACCAGTTACTCAACACTGAGGCTCCATGTACAGGATTTATTAAAAAAAAAACAAATCTCATCTTTGTTTCAAATATGTCAGTACCTCTGTTTCGCTAACTGGTCGTTTTGTAGACAATCCAAGATTACCAATCAGTGACATACTTTGAAAGTATTGCACGTCTTCATTTCATCAAAGCAGCATGCTGTAGCATTCTGTGTTATTAATGTTTATGAAGAGGTTCCCTACTCAAGTCACAAAAAGCTGCAAACAGATAACATTAGAACATACACAACATTATTTAATGGGGAAAGTGTGCTTTGGGACCAGAAGCTATTCTGTGTTTCAGACATGAAACTACACAACACTATAAAAAAAAAAAATTCTACTGCAAAACTGCTTAATTTCATGACCAAACTGGCATAAAATGGTCAATACCGAGTCTGATCGTGAAAAAAGTCTGAAATTCACTATAAAAGATCTATGCATTACATACATGCAGTTCTTTGGTTTGAAACCATAGCAGTGTTGATCCATAATAAATATAATACATTGGTTTTGGAAACTATAGAACTATGTTAAATGTCTTGACACATTAATCCTATCTTATATTAATATGCTTAGTTAGTTACACTCAAATTAAATCACCATTACAACCAAGAAATCAATTTGCTGAGAGACCCTTTTCAATAGAACTGAAATTGGCAGTGGTGATGGTTGATGGTGATGGGAAAGGTTGTTGTTGATGCCAAACTGAAATAACCAAGATTTGACTTTCACGACTGATGATCTGTATCACCATCTCTACAATCTCACCAAAAACATTAACCAGAGCCGAAGAACAACTGTCAATGCTCAAGTTCAAGGTCTGGTTATCAACATGCCTTTGAAGTTAGTATACAGAAACAAGCATTTGACAGATTTTTTCCAAAGTTTGTGCAGGATTGCAAGTTCAATATCCACCTACAAATGTTAAATATCTGACAAATACCTCGCTAACTTTCAATCTCAGATTATGGTGCACCGATTTAAATAATTGCCACTGACAGCTACCAGGGTTTAACACGAGGTTTACAATGGCTATTTCTTCAACACATTTAATAATTACTCAATTAAATGCTACCAAGAATAGTTTTACCTAACCATAAACTTTGTTACAAAGTTGCTGGCTTACTCATATTTGCTACATAGTTCGATACGATCATGAAAGAATATATCTCCCATTAGGTTTCTTTTTTTCACTGCACTAGATTCACATAGTACAGGTAATATCTTGAAAATGTAGAAACAAGGAACTGAAGATTCTGGTTAAAGCACAAAAGGACACAAATTGCTGGAGTAACTCAGTAAGCATCTCTGGACAACATGGACAGGTGACATTTTGGGCCAAGACCCTTCTATCAGTCTGAAGAAGGTTCTCGACAAGAAATGTCACGTTTCCAATTTCTCCAGAGATGCTGCCTTTCTAGATACATCTCTGGATTATCTATAATTCTTTATAAATGATAAAAGGTAGTGATGCTATTCATGTAGTGGACGAGACAAATAAAATAAATCCATATTATAAACTAGTAAAATAAGATAAGAGGGATAATTTCCCCAATAAGTTTTTTTTGTTTAAGAAATCCAAGGTTGCCTAAATTAAAAGCTATTAGAGGAATTCTGAAGACTGCATTTATGACCGAAAGTAAGCAATCTTGCATGCAACAAGTCCCATAATTGTCATTTTTGAGGAAGAAAACTCAAAATAACAAATTAAAGTATACAATTACAAACCCCCAAAACTAGTTGAAGCCACATTTTCTGTAATATAACTGAAACTTAAAGCCCAGTGGAAATTAATTTTTAATTATTTTTATATAATTCTCTAAGAGAGAACCAAGTACTTATAAAGTTGCTGTAGTGAATCAATTTTGCCATGAAAAACTAACAGGCTAAAGTTAATGGTTTGGAACATTAAAGTTGAAGAAACAGAGAGTAAATTATGTAGTAGTATCGGTGTAACACCAAGCTTAGAGAACACTACAAGACGAAGTGGGTGGTGGACCAATACTGAACCCATTAATACTCCACCATCGCTGACCATATACCATGAAGCAGATTGAAAAACAGTTGCCAGAAAACTCAAAAGTGATCTGACCATATCAATAGAAATTATTTTGAATTGCAATGAGGCTATGACTTCATTTTCAATAAGATTCTGCTTGAAGAAAACTATGGAATGCAAGTTCCATCTCTCCTCATTTCACCAGGCTGAAATAATTTAGCTAAAACTGATATTGGAGTTACTGTCAAGTTACTTGAGGAAATCTTTCACTTGTGAAGTATCCTCTATTTGGATTTTTAGTAAGCTTAAAGTAGCATTCCAATTGGCTGAAGATTACTGTAGAACAAAGTGCAGTTTCATTCACCTCACAGCACCAGCGCCACTGCTGCAAAGTGAATTATCAAAAATATAACTACATAAAAAGATGGAATCCAAAGTAACAAATGTTTTTTAATTAAAAAACAATCAACCATACGCTTGCACCGAATTATCTGCACCAAAAATTGACCCAAGTTTTGCCATATCTGACCTTTACTTCACAACTGAGCTTAATTTTGATGGTTTTTCAATTCAATTTCAATATTTTAAGATAATGCAAGATATAACAAGAACAGTTAGAATTATTTCCAATGAAAAGAAAACAAATTACACAAATGTGTGTAAATGATCTTGTATGAAGACAACATACCGGAACTTCTCAGTCAAAACTTTATTTCCATGAAATAGAATCAAATACATACATAGATATATATACACATCGTAATCAACAGTTAATTTGGGAAATCTCTCAGGATTAGATTTGTATTCATATTCTTGTTGGGGACAAGAAATTAAGCAAAGCGTGTTGCATATTCCCAAATTCAAAACATGCCTTCTTCAAAAGGTTTCATACCTTTTACACACAGGTGCAATTTCAGCTAAAACAGCCTAATAATATGCTGAACAATAATATTTAAGCATCTCTTGAAGAAACGTTTAAATGACAATACCTGGGATATTATCCTGTCATTAGACAGATATTGCCAGTTAAAAATTGAGGATACTCACTAAATGCCAACAAGCACTCTACTACACTGCGTCAACATGGTGTAATTCGTTTTATCTACATTACTCAGAACATGTAAAGTTATAAAACAGCACGTTTTAGAGATGCAACTGCAAGATCTACCTACCAAACCAACCATTTACATGATCCATTAAACATACACCTAGTCAACCAAGTTAAAAACGAAAGGCATAAATACATCCACATTATCTTCCATTAATACTCCTGAAATTCTTGGCAAAGTAGAATTATTTATTCTTTGCATAGACACAAGAAATGAATAAATGCATTTAAAGCCCTTTCATGCAAGAGGAAGAGAAAACCACTGATTAAAATGCAACCTATATGAAGGGAAAATGACTTATCCATCCTCCATAACAATACACTGGACAAGCACAGATCCTTTCCAACCAGAGGAAACCATAGCCCAAGAAAATTACCAGTATTTTTTATAAAATACTTCCTCCAAATCGTGCAATTAAAATGAATCATCAATTTTAACAAACATTTAAATGAAAAAAAACTGCATCAAAGCCTTACATTACATCTGAATCAAAGCCTTACATTTTCTTTCCAGAATAAAGAAAATACATTTTGTAGCGCACACAAGCACAAACTAAGTGGCGAAAGAGAAAGGTTTACACGGTACCTGTGCCATCGCTGGTCGGAGGAGCTGGGGAGGAGATTTTAGGCCGCTTGGCTGAAGGCGGTCCGTCCAGGAGATTCTCTGCCATTTCTTCCCCAATTTTAAAATTACACGTTTCAACTTTTTTTCCCCTCCCCAAAAAAAAACGTAGAGGGGGAAATTAAAAAAAAAAACCGCACGAACCCTCGCGAATTAATCGGTGGACTTGGCTCCTTTACTCAGGCCCCCACTGTCTCTCTTCGCTGGGGCAATTTTATACCTTATCGCTAAAGTCTTGTGTGGAGAGAGAGAGAGAGAGAGAATGAGCCTAAGGCCTACGGCCAGGCCCAGGCTTTCTAGGTCGATCGTCCATGGGCACCAGAGAGAAAAAATAAGAACGGAAAGGGGAGCGAAAATAATTAAAGAAAACGAAAGACCAAGCACAACGGCGTCTCCGGCGAAATCCGCATCCTAAATCACCTCACGACCGTCTTTCCTTCCACATTCCCGACACCAAGAGGGGGGAAGGAAAAAAAAAACCCTGTCAGAAAAAAAAACCTTTAAAAAAATTCCCCCTCTCGATCCAATAAAGCGAGAACGATTCATCCACCGTCCCTCAAGAGAAAGCCTCCGCTCTTCACGGGAGCAAAAAACCCAGGAACCGTTGTTAAATCACTCGAAATGTTTCGGCATTTTCTTCTTAGTCTATCATTTAAATTTTTTTTAAATAACGGACGGTGGAGTCGGCAAAAAGATGAGGCTTTTTTTACAGTACTACTTTTTTTCCTCCCTGCTGTTGAATTCGTATTGCTGATTATATATTTTGTTAGTTTTCTTTTGTTTCCCCCCCCCACCACCCCCCCTCCTCCTCCCCGCCTTTTTCCTTTTCTTCTTCGTCCTTTTCTCTGCCTTCCTTCCTTCCTTTCCCCCCCCCACCCACCCCCTCCCCTGCCCTCAGTCCGCCAAGCCGAGCGAAGGATCTCTCCTCTCTCCCTCTATCGCCCGCTTCTCGCCGTCTCCCCGTCTCCGTCTCTCTCCCACCAAACAAAATGGCGGCTTGTTGTTCTCTCGGCGAGCGCAGCGACGTAAAAAAAAAAAAGACCCGCCGCGCTCGGCCAAAGCCGTCGCCGGCTGCCGGAAACAGCCGATGTCTCCGCCTCACGTGACCCGCCCGGCTGCCCCCCATTCGCCGGCGGCCGGTGCATTACGTCATTTAACCCCATCGTCCCCGGGCGAAAGCTCTCTCTCCCTTCTGCAACGGGAGAGTGGACTGGAGGTGATTTTTTTTTTTGATTAAATGGGTGCGCAGACCCTTTTGCAAAAAATTTTAAAAAAATCAATTTTTTTCCCCTTAAACATCCCGTTCGATAATGCAATTGCGCGTTGTTTCCATCTGTTTAATAATTTTGCATTATGATTATTTTTCACTGAAGGAACTACATTTTTTTCCTCCCTACATAGCAGTACACTTCATATCTATTTTTTTTCTTCTGTAGAATATACTCAATTGAACTCCATCTCTGAAATAAATTTATTAGGTTGTGATTGCACTCGCTAACGTCCTTTTCTAATAAGGAAAAAAACATGGATAAAGCAAAAAAAAATCCTTTAAATAGGAATTGTAGATACTGTATCTCCAATTTAGAGTCGAGCAATAAACATATTACAATATTATTTCAAATGTATATTTTAATTTCCTTTTAAAACAGAATGCAATGAAAACACAGAACTAAACTGACTCTGCCATACACAGTTTTTCTGTTGGTATGTATGCATTATTGTCACACTTATGGAGATATGGTGATAAAACCCTATCCAGGCATACCATACATGAATACATCAAGGTCGTGCAAAAGAAGAAAAAAGTCCAGAATATAGTGATGCAGCCACATAGAAAATGCAGATTAAACAGTGCCACGGGGTAGATTGGAAGATCTGGAATTTATCCTTAGGATATGAGATGGACACAAAACACTAGAATAACTAGCAGGTAAGGCAGCATCTCTGGAGAAAAGGAATGGGTGACGAGGAGTCTGAGGAAGGGTCTTGCCCCGAAACATCACCTATTCCTTTTCTCCAGAGATGCTGCCTGCCCGCTGAGTTACTCCAGCTTTTTGTGTCCATCTTCGGTTTACACCAGCATCTGCAGTTCCTTCTTACACACGTAGGATTTGAGAGATCTGCAGAGACTCCAACCCCAAGCACCTTCAGATCTGGAGATTCTCCCGCCTGGATCCCCTAGGAAACTGGAGACTCCAAACTCATGTGCGCGAAGCGCACATCACGAGCGCGAAGCGCGAAGTCCCTTGCGGCCGGGGTCCAGGGCCCGCTTAAGGGTTCTAGATGCTCTCTGGTGCTATCTTAGGCTTATTTTTGAGACACAAAGCCAGGGCGGGAGAAATTAAATCTCAAGCGGGAGAGCGGGAGATTTTGCGAAAATGGCCTTTCGGCGGGAGATCTCCCGCCGAAAGCGGGAGAGTTGGAGTCACTGGATCTGTTCAAAAGTGATAACGAGACAAAGCTGTTGCTGAATCTGACGGTACATGCTTTCGAGCTTTTATAATCTTCTGCCTGACCAGGAGAAGGGAGAAGAGAGAATGACCAGGGTGTGAGTGGTTCTTGTTATGATTATGCTGGCTGCTTTCCCGAGGTAATGTGTAGTATAGATCGGGTCAATAAAATGTGGTGAAGGTTGGTTTGCACGATGGACTGAGATGTGTCTACTTCAATTTCTTGCCACCAGCTGTGATGCATCTGGATCGGATGTTTTTTACGGTGAATCCATAGAAATTGGTAAGAAATGTTGGAAAATATGCCAAATATCCTGAGCCTTCTGAGGAAGAAGAAGCATTGGCATGCTTTCTTGGCCATAGTAACAATGTGTTGGACCAGGATAAATAGTTAGTGATGTTTGCACATAGGAACATTAAGCTCTTGACCATCTTCACTCCAGCTCCATCGATGCAGACTGGCATGTGTACTCCACTCTGCTTCCTGAAGTCAATGACCCGCTTTTTCATTTTGCTAACATTGAGGGAGAGAATGTAGTCTTGAAACCATATCTTCCTTCTTCCTGTACGCTTCCTCAACATTGTTGGAGATCTGGCCCACTACCGTTGCTGTCATCTGCAAACCTGTAAATGGAGTTAGAGCTGTATTTGGCTGCACTGTCATGAGTTTACAGGGAAAATAGTAAAGGGTTGAATACTCTGTACTGATGTTCTGAATTATCACAGAGAATAATCCCCACTGATTGCGATCTCTAAGTTAGGAAGTCAAGGGTCCAGTTCTAAAGGGAGTGCCGAGTCCTTGGTCCAAGAATTTGGAGATGAGTTTGATTAGAATTATGGTGTTGAATGTGAACTTAATGTCAATAAATAGTCAAGAGGGTGGGCGATGGGTATATGGAACAAGCCAGAGGAAATAGTTCAGGCAGGTACAGTAACAGCATTTAAAATACATTTTGATAGGTGCATGGTTAGGAAAGGTTTCAAAGGATATGGGCCAATCAAGTCAGGTGGGAGAAGCATTGATGAGGCATCTTGGTCAGCATGGGAAATTCGATATTATATGACTAGGGTGGTATTATATGACTAGGAGCTAATATTCGATATTAGGGCGGCATGGTGGCGCAGCGGTAGAGCTATTGCCTTACAGCACCAGAGACCCGGGTTTGACTGACTACGTGTGCTGTCTGTACAGAGTTTGTACGTTCTCCCTGTGACCTGCGTGGGTTTCCTCCGAGATCTTCATTTTCCTCGCACACTTCAAAGACGTACTGGTTTATAGGTTAATTGGCTTGGTTATGAATGTAAAATTGTCTCTAATGTGTGCGTGTGTGTGGGGTAGTGCTAATGTGAGGGGATCGCTGGTCGGTACGGGCCTGATGGGCTGAAGGGCCTGTTTCCGTGCTGTATCTCTAAACTAAACTGTGACACCAAATAGGTGTCTGACACGGGTGTTATTCAAATGTTACAGGGATGAGCGCAATGCCAGGATGGCATCTGATGTGAACCTGTTGCGGGGTTAGGTGAATTACAGTGGTTCACAGGCAGCCTGGAGGCTTAACTTCATGCACATGGTGAACCTCCTCTCAAAGCACTTCATGATGGTGAATGTCAGCCACAGGATTGTGGCCGTTAAGGCATGCTACTTTATTTTTCTGATACGAATAAAACTGATTGTGATGGTGATTTAACACTGGGATGATGGTAGTGGTCTTAAAGGAGGTGAGAACGTCAGATTGGAGTAGGCAGAAGATAAAGATGGCTGCATATACTCCTGCCAGCTGGTCCATGCAGAACCCGAGGACACGGCCCGGGACTCCGTAAAAAAATTATTGATTGTGGAAATTACTTATTTTTGATGTTCCCACCCTGTTAAATTATTTTCTGTGCCAGTGTTTCCTAATAGAGTCATAGTGATACAGTGTGGAAACAGGCCCTTTGGCTCAACTTGCCACACCGGCCAACATGTCCCACCTGCCTCTGTTTGGTCCACATCCCTCCAAACCTGTCCTATCCATGTACCTGTCTAACTGTTTCTTAAACGTTGAGACAGTCCCTGCCTCAACTGCCTCCTCTGACAGCTTGTTCCGTACACCCACCACCCGTTGGGTGAAAAAGTTACCCCTCAGATCCCAATTACAGTTTTTCCCCTTCACCTTAAACCTTAACGGACTTACCATCACCCGCCGGGAGCTTTAACATCAGGGGAAGAATAAACAACAGGGGAGAGACAAGACTTTGCCTTCCATCACAGTGAGGAGGGGTTTGTAGATTCACTGTGATGGATGTTTATGTAATTTGTGTCAATTGTGTGCCTTGGTTTTTTCATGTTTGTATGACTGCAGAGGCTTAATTTTGTTTGAACTCGGGTTCAAATGAGAATAAATGGTATTCTAATTCTGATCCTATGTCATCTGGCCCTGGATTCACCTACTCTGGGCAAGAAACTCTGTGCATTTATCCGATCTATTCCTCTTATGATTTTAAACACCTTGTGAGGCTTCCACAATCGACGTGTGTCTGTGTGGTTAGTCTGGACCTCCAGCTTGGTTTGAAATTGTCGCCTGGCATTCTTTGGGCTTTGGGATCAGTTCAACACCCGAGATTGGGTCTTCATTAGGGAGTAAGTCTCATGATTCATCCTCAGATTGAGTTGTCTGGCACGCAGGCCTCCGCACACTTATCGATGAAGTCCGTCACAACAGTGGCATTCCCAATTAAGACAAATTGCCGGAATAACTCAGTGGGTCAGGCAGCATCTCTCGAGAACATCTCCGGAGAACGTTTCGGGGTGGGACCCTCCTTCAGACTGATTGTAGTAGGAGGGAGAAAGCTGGAAGAGAGGTGGGGGTCAGGATAAAGCCTGGGAAGTGATAGCTGGAAGCATGAAGGGGGGGGTGGGGGGGGGGGGGGGGGAGGGGGGGGGGGGGGGGGGTGGGGGGGGGGGGGGGGGGGGGGGGTAGAGGGGTAGATGATTGGCACATGGTTGGATAAAGGCCAGAGATGAAAAGGCCAAAAGTGTGAGATAAGGAGATAAGGAATGGAAGTGTGAAATATGAAGCCAGAGGAAAAAATACAGGTGGAAGAAGAGCAGGGAAAGAGAAAGGAAGAAATGGATGCACATCCAGGCGGGGTAAAGGGAAGAGAGGGGGGGGGGGGGGGAGAGGGAGGGAAAAGGAAGCAGGGGGTGTGTTTATCTAAAATTGGAGAATTCAATGTTCATAACATTGGGTTAAAGGCCAACCCAAGTGGAATATGAGGTGCTGTTCCTCCAGTTTGCCTGTTGAATCATGTGGGAACGGGAGGGGGAGTGAGAAGGGTCCCGATTTGAAACGTACCTTATCCATGTTCTCCAGAGGTGCTGCCAGACCTGCTGAGTGACTCCAGCACTTTGCGTCTTTTTTTTTTGGTAAACCAGCATTTGCAGTCCTTTTAGTTTTACGGCACTTCCGTTTAGTTTGGCCACTGAGTCCTTGGAATTGGAGCAGTCCACCAACTCGAAGCAGTCACACGTGTTTCCCCAGAGAGCGCAAGACGACTCTCCGAAACAGATCCTCACCTTCAGTTTCTGACTGTAAGCAGGGAGTAGGAGCGCAAGCAGATGGTCAGAATTTCTACCAAGTGGGTGGAGGATGGAACAGGAGATGTATTTGATGGCGTGTACCAGTGGGCCTCTGGTGGACAGGAAATGTGTTGACGGTATTTTGGTAGTACACTCTTGAGGTTGGTCTGCTTGAAGTCCCGGCTTTGGTAAACAATGCCTTTGGGTACTTTGCTTCAAGGCTTACTCATGCCAAGCTAGAGGACCAGACCAACCACACAGACACACAATAGACAATAGACGGTAGGTGCCGGAGCAGGCCATTTGGCCCTTGGAGCCAGCACCGCCATTCAATGTGATCATGGCTGGTCATCCCCAGTCAGTCAATTGCGGAAGGCTTGCAAGGTGCATAAAATCGTGAGAGGAATAGATCAGGTGGAAGTTCAGAGTCTCTTCCCCAGAGTAGGCAATCAAGGACCAGAGGACATAGGTTTAAGGTGAAGGGGAAAAATAAAATTATACGAATCCGAGGGGTAATTTTTCTCACAAAGGGTGGTGGGTGTATGGAACAAACTGCCAGAGGAGGTAGTCAAGGCTGGGACTTTCCTAACGTTTAAGAAACAGTTGTACAAGCTTCACGTCAGTGGGATGGGATGTAAACGACATTCGGACTGGCAGAAGAACATTCCCGCTGCAGGTAGTAGGACCACTTCTATATTACATATTCCGGGGAGCAGGAACTCACCAATATCACCATGTCCAAGTACCACAAGCCATTGATTATGAAGCCGTCGCCTCTGTCTCTGCAGTCTGAAGATACTTCCCGGCTCAAAACATCACCTATCCATGTCTCATATCCAAAAGATTCTGCCTGATCCACTGGGATACTCCAGCACTCTGTGTCCCTCTGCCTCTTACCTTGCCCGACAACACCACTGATCTGGGATTATACGAGGAATCTACATGAAACATCATGGAAAGGTGAGCCGAGTGAATAGACAGTCTACGCAGACTTGTTTAACTCAACTCAATTAGGAGAATCAGAGATCAATTAGCCTTTGTTTGGAAAAAGATAGGCAAAAATAGCAGCTTAGCTTCCAACCCAAGCTGTGGATGAGCAATCACTGCGGGAAGTGGAGTTTGTGTGTACATCAGCCCTGGGTTCACACTAAGATGCTGTGTGCGTGACAAGCCCCTGATAAAAAAGCTGGTGGGTGAGCAATGGCCACGATGTAGATGGAATGGTCTGTCATCTCGGAAACGATGCCTTCAGGAACAATCTGGTGAGGAAAAGATTTAAAAAGGGAACATTAATCTGGAGTTGTCACCTTTGGACAACAAATATTGATAGGTATTAATAGAGGTGATGATAGTGAGAGCAATAATAAATAGAAGTGCGAGTATAAACAATTAGTATTATACCATTGCCATTGAATTCCCCAATTTTAGGTAACCTCTAACTAAACCCCCCCCCCCCCCCCCATTTTTCCGCTAAAACCCTCTCCTCCTCTCTTCCACTCTCTCTCCACCACCTCCATCCCCCCCCCCCCCCCCCCCCCCCATACCTGGACTTACACTTATTTCTCCCTTCCCTCTCCCCCCCCCCCCCCCCCCCCGCTACTATCCTCCCCTGGCTTTACAATCCCCAACTCTTCAAACGTGTCTCACACCTAATTTTCTTTCCACTGGCCTTCTGCCAGTCGAAAAGCCCCTTGCATGTGGGGAGCTATTACAGCATGGTAATAGGTCATGCTGTGTCCTGTCTCTCCCCTTTCAAGTTCTCGTCTCCCCTCCCACCACTACAATCAGTCTGAAGAAAGACCTCGAGCGGAAATGTCACCTATTCTTGTTCTCCAGAGATGCTGCCTGATCTGCTGAGTTACTCCAGCACTTTATGTCCTTTTGTGTATGGACCAGCATCTACAGTTCCTCGTTTCTACATTCTAGTATAACAATTAACAGCACAGGCCCAAATGTGAAAGTAAATCTATAATCATGTCCCAGACTGACCCGTCCCTTCACCTCTTTCTGCCAGTTACCTCCCCTCTACTCCATCGTTCTGAAGAGCAATCCTTATTCACAATGTCATCGGTTCTTTTCTGTCCACAAATGCTGCCTGACCCACTGAGTTCTTCCAGCAGTCTCTTGTGTTTCCTGTATGACCATGTCAATAATGGTAATAGTGGTGTTTAAACAATGTATTATCATGAACAAAAGAATATCAAAATGTATTCTAGTTGGGAAAACTAGCATGCCCCATCACCTGCACCTAGGCCTCACTATAAGACAGGGATGCAACCATCTATCCCTAATTCAATCAGGCTATCATTATTTACATCCTGTACCACTGATCTCAATACAAACAGCAAGCTTCAACAGACTTGGTCTGATATTATCAAAAAAGATAACAATTCATATGTTAAAACAACATATTCAAGATGAACCATCAAATCATATATTAGATCACAGTGGCAACCATATGTCACTTTAAATGGGTGTCATGTAGTTTAGAGATCAAGTTAACAACTTCAAGCATTGAAGAGTATTTTTTTTAATACAAGGTTTAAAAACAGAAGATCCTAGTTTTCAGTTTGATCAATTTATCAATGGTGACCCAGTGAATTAGCAGATGAACAATATGAATCTAAAATGAGTAATAATTTTGAAAAGGGGTACACAAAAAGCTGGAGAAACTCAGCGGGTGCAGCAGCATCTAAGGAGCGAAGGAGATAGGCGACGTTTCGGGTCGAGACCCTTCTTCAGAATATTTTGAAAGGATTGGGCGGCATAATGGCGTAGCTGGAGAGCTACTGCCGCACAGCATCAGAGACCTGGGTTCGATCCTGACCTGGGGTGCTGTTTGTGCGGAGATTGCAAGTTCACTCTGTGACTGCTGGGCCTTCGTCTGGGTGCTTTGGTTTCTTCCCACATCCGAAAGAGAGGTAGGTTTGTTTGTTAATTTAGTTTAGTTTAATTTAGAGATACAGCGCGGAAACAGGCCCTTCGGCCCACCGAGTCAGCACCGACCAGTGATCCCCGCACTTTAACACTTTCCTACACACACTAGGGACAATTTAACACATACACCAAGACAATTTGACACATACACCAAGCCAGCTTACCTGTATGTCTTTGGAGTAATTAGCCTCTATAAAATTGACTCTAGTGTGTATGGAGTGGATGAGAAAGCGAGATAAAACAGAACACGTGTGAACGGGTGATCGATGGTCTGCATGGACTCAGGGCGTTGGAGGACCTATTTCCATGCTGCATCTCTAAACATGAACAAAAATAAAATATGAAATTAATAACTAACCTACTGGTACCCGATTCTCTTCAAACTGGACTCAGTAATAATCCATACAAACTGAGAGGAACAAACACACGGTGAGGCTGAATGGCTAAAATTTTAATCTGAAATTTTATTTCCAAGATTCATCAACGTACTGCGACAAGATTTCATATTGAGATATCAAACAGTCAAATGCCAGCTCAAACGTTTAAACTTTGAACAATCTCAGGTGAAGAAGCTTCTTGAGGGAGGTGAGAATCTGTTACTGATCCTGATCGCTATCCAGTAATTCAGCACTAGAAAATCTACTCATTGACGTGTTCACAGTTCCAGATCTGTACTAATTGATGCACACGAAGGCAAAATGATCTTCCAAGGGTGTCACACATAAAGATCTCTGTCCATTTCTCCCGGTTCCCTTTCCCCTGATTCCCAGTCTGAAAAAGGGTCTCGACTCGAAGCGTCACCTATTCCTTTTCTCCAGAGATGCTGTCTGACCCGTTGACTTACTCCAGCCTTTTGTGTCTATCTTCAGTATAAACCAGCATGTGCAGTTCCTTCCTACACGTAAAGAAGTGTTGTTTGGGTGAAATACCAAGAGAACACTGCAGTTGTATAGGGCTCTGTTGAGCCCACATCTGGAGTTTTGTGTACAGTTTTGGTCTCCTAATTTGAGGAAGGACATCCTTGTGATTGAGGCAGTGCAGCGTAGGTTCACGAGCTTGATCCCTGGGATGGCAGGACTGTCATATGAGGAAAGATTGAAAAGACTAGGTTTGTATTCACTGGAGTATGAGGGGGATCTTATAGTAGAAACATATAAAATTCTAAAAGGACTGGACAAGCTAGATGCAGGAAAAAATGTCCCAATGTTGGGCGAGTCCAGAACCAGGGGCCACAGTCAGAGGCCATTTAAGACTGAGGTGAGAAAAAACGTTTTCACCCAGAGAATTGTGAATTTGTGGAATTCCCTGCCACACAGGGCAGTGGAGGCCAAATCACTGGATGGATTTGAGAGAGAGTTAGATGGAGCTCTAGGGGCTAGTGGAATCAAGGGATATGGGGAGAAGGCAGGCACGGGTTATTGATTGGGGACGATCAGCCATGGTCACAATGAATGGCTGTGCTGGCTCGAAGGGCCGAATGGCCTCCTCCTGCATCTATTTTCTAGGTTTCTAGGTAACACAGAACATTATGCCATCCCGAACCCGTTCCTGTGGAACAAAACGGAAGGTATATTTTCTGCAGTCTCTGATATTCTTTCCTAATTGAGGACTTCTCGATTGACCACAGTAATTTTGCGCGGGAGCAATATCTGCATAGAGCTGAGAAACAGAAATTCATATTTTGCTTGAGAAAGTCCAAAGTTCTTTAAAAAAAAAAAAAAAAAAAAAAATCACTTGCAAAATGAAGATCCGAAGATTCATGTTACAGGAATCTCAACTATAAGAGACTTGCATTCTTGAACTGAACCATCAGGTATAAAGAGTGAAAGTAAGAAGCTACTAAATTCTGAATCAAAACGAGAAGTAAAAGAGAAAATTCTTGAAATGCTCAATTGGTTCCCAGAACCCAGGAATGATTGCATTAACATATGATGAGTGTGCGACGGCCTCTACTCGCTGGAGTTTAGAAGGATGAGGGGCCACCTCATTGAAACTTACCGAATAGTGACAGACCTGGATCGAGTGGATAAGGAGAGGTTGTTTCCACTAGTGGGAGAGTCTTGGACCAGAGGTCCTAGCCTCAGAATTAAAGAACTTTCCTTTAGGAAGGTGATGAGGATGAATTTCTTTAGTCAGAGGGTGGTGAATCTGTGGAATTCATTGCCACCGAAGGCTGTTGAGGCCATCAACTGATGCTTTAAAGATAGATTATTGATTAGTACGGATGTCAGGAATTATGGGGTGAAGGCAGGAGAATGCTGGTTGAGAGTGAAAGATAGATCACACATGATTGAATGGCAGAATAGACTTGATGGGCCAAATGGCCTAATTCTATTCCTATCACTTATGAACTGATGAAGGCTTCGGAAGTTCGACATGTCCCCAACAACTCTCACCAACTTCCACAGATGCGCGGTAGAAAGCATTTTATCAGGATGCATCACAGCACGGTTTGTGACCATGTCCACCCAAGACCGACGTGGACGCAGCCCAGATTGTGGACACAGCCAAGATAATCACACAAAACGCGATCCCTTCCATTGACTTCATCTACACTTCACGCTGCCCCGGCAAGGGCACCAGCATAATCAAGGACGAGTGTCTCCCCGGTCACTCCCTCTTCTCCCCTCTCCTCCCCTCTCCTGTCAGGCAAGAGCTACAAAAGCATGAAAAAGCACACCTCCAGATCCAGGGACAGTTTCTTCCCAGCTGTTATCAGGCAACTGAACTGTCCATTCACCAACCACTAGGGAGCGGTCCTGACCTACCATCTACCTCATTAGCGATCAACGGACAATCTTTAATCGGACTTTATTTTGCACTAAAAGTTATTCCCTTCATCCTGCTCCGGTACATTGTGAATGGCTTGAGTGTAATCATGTACAGTCTTTCGACTGACAGGAGAGCAGGCAACAAAAAAACTTTTCACTGTACCTTGGTGAACGTCACAATAAACTAAAATTAAAACTAAAATTAAAACTAATACCAACCCTAAACTGGTTAGGCAACATCTGGTGAAGAGAGTAGCAAAGCTGAAATTTCAAATCCACAAACATTCATCAGAGCTGGTGAAAGCTTGGGAAGAGTAATCTCAACTAAAATGTATGCATCTTTTAAGAGGATATTTGTCTATCAATCACATAAGTCGCTAAGTGGGCAATGGTCCATCATCATGGGATTGTAGGTGTCTCATCTACAAGATGCACTGAAACTACTCACCAAGGTTTCCTTGACACTTGAAATGAAACAAAAAAGATACAAAGGGCTGGAATAACTCAACAGGTCAGGCAGCAAGTCTGAATAACATGGAGAGTATTCAATAGACAATAGGAGTTGGCCATTCAGCCCTTCGAGCCAGCACCGCCATTCAATGTGATCATGGCTGATCATCCACAATCAGTACCCCGTTCCTGCCTTCTCCCCATATCCCCTGACTTTGCTATCTTTAAGAGCCCTATCTAGCTCTCTCTCACTCTCTCACTCTCTCTCTCTTCGACCCGGATACTCTTAATATTGTAAATAGTTTTAATTATTTAAATGTTTTTCAAATGGGTGCTCAATATTTCCGATGATCGGAGATATTTTAGAAATAGTGGATAGACCTTTGATCACGAACTGGCTGTTCCATGGTAGGGGCATGTGTTCTATAGCTTGTGGCCTAGTTAATGCTGGCTCACTCTTTCCCTGTACGGATGTGCACAGGTGTCACCGGGGTCTTGGACCCGAGACAGTGCTAGGTGGTCCAGGATCTTGATCTTCTTCACCCCCAAAGCTTGGAATTCCCCACCCAACTGCCCTGCGGAAAGCATCCTCAACAGAAGGAGGGCAATGGTTCGGGAAGATGCCTCACCACCGGTGTTTCAAGAACAATCAGCGATGGGCAGGGCCGGATTTAGATGAAGAGAGGCCCTAGGCTATTCCACTTGTGAGGCCCCTCCCAATCCCCCACCCCCACGACTAGTGGAAGATGGAAGAGTGTTTTAAATTAATTTGAGTAAAGCCAAGGATGATGACGGGTGTTTAAAATTCCGCAATTCCTTCTCTAAAGGACATAAAATGTTTTTGTTAAATAACCCTGAGTTTTGACTTTTGAAGCCTGCAAGTATTCAAAGATGGGGGGTTACACAAAATGCTGGAGAAACTCAGCGGGTGCAGCAGCATCTAAGGAGCGAAGGAGATAGGCGACGTTTCGGGTCGAGACCCTTCTTCAGACTGGGTATTCAAAGATGTTCCCTGCACCTGCCATCACTGCTTACCGGTGCATGTGTGAAAGTTTGCCGGACCCTGATGCCACCAGATTGACACCAGATGTGCAGCCGAGCACGGCCAATGAGATAAGGGGCTGGAAAGCTGCGTTTTTTTAAAAATTTATTTATTGCCTGTGCTAGTGTCAAGTTATCGGCTTAAACCGTATTATTCTGAAATGGAGGGCAATGAAAATTACTGAAGGGTTGTTTAGAGACTACAGTGCGTTGTGATAGCATATGTAAGAAAGGCATATGACAGTGTCAAAAATATTATACACATTGGCTGGAGGCCCCCTAGATTTTGAGGCCCCAGGCTTCAGCCTATCAAGCCTATAGGTAAATCCGGCACTGGGGATGGGCAACAAATACCGACCTCCACGGGGAGATCACTTCCCGAAAATAAATAAAACATATAACTTTTTCCTCAAAGTTCGAAGGCTGTAGGTTCAAGTTCCTGTCCAGAAACTGGAGCAGCAAATCGGAACAGCACAGAAGAAGCATCAGTCTGAAGAATGGTCCCAAAGCAAAACGTCACCTATCCATGTTCTCCAAATATGCTGTCTGACCCACTGAGTTACTACTCCAGCACTTTGTGCCTCTTTTAGAAGCATATGTCTCTGTTGGGGTTGCCATCTTTTCAAATAGGTTATTTAATCAAAGTTTCATCTTTCTCAAACGATGAAACTACATGAAGATACGGCAGAGGTGACTTCGATGAGATGGCCAACATCACAAAAAACAAGAGTAGATACAAAGAACTGCAGATGTTGGAATCTCAAGCAAAAAAACACAAAACAGCGGAGTAAAAGTGTACGAAAGAACTGCAGATGCTGGTTTAAAACAAAGGTGGACACAAAATGCTGGAGTACCTCAGCTGTTCAGGCAGCATCTCTGAATAGGTGAATCAGTAACATTTCGGGCCAGGACCCTTCTTCAGATTGAATTAGGGTTCCAACCCTATCCTATATTCTCCAGTCCATCCATGTTCTCCTATCCATGTTCACCTATCCATGTTCTCCAGAGATGCTGCCTGACCCACTGAGATACTCCAGCGCTTTGTTTAAGATTCAAACATCGGCAGTTCTTTGTATATACTCTTGGTTTTTTTTGTAATGTTTTTCTTATTGACAAACCTTCTTGAATTTTTTGAAGCGGTTACTAGGGAAATTGATGAGGGTAAAGCAGTGGATGTTGTCTATATGGATTTCAGTAAGGCCTTTGACAAGGTTCCCCATGGAAGATTAGTTAAGAAGGGTTCAATCTTTGGGTGTTAATGGCGGAGTAGCAAGATGGATTCAACAGTGGCTGAATGGGAGATGTCAGAGAGTAATGGTGGATGGCTGTTTGTCAGGTTGGAAGCCGGTGACCAGTGGGGTGCCTCAGGGTTCTGTGTTGGGTCTACTGTTGTTTGTCATGTACATCAATGATCTGGATGATGGGGTGGAAAATTGGATAAGTAAGTATGCAGATGATACTAAGATAGGTGGTTGTTGTGGATAATGAAGTAGATTTTCAAAGTCTACAGAGAGATTTGGGCCATTTGGAAAAGTGGGCCGAAAGATGGCAGATGGAGTTTAATGCTGATAAGTGTGAAGTGCTACATCTTGGCAGGACAAATCAAAATAGGACGTACATGGTAAATGGTAGGGAATTGAGGAATGCTGTGGAACAGAGAGATCTAGGAATAACTGTGCATAGTTCCCTGAAGGTGGAATCGCATGTAGATAGGGTGGTAAAGAAAGCCTTTGGTGTGCTGGCCTTTATAAATCAGAGCATTGAATATAGGAGTATAGAGGTAATGTTAAAATTGTACAAGGCATTGGTAAGACCAATTCTGGAGTATGGTGTACAATTTTGGTCGCCTAATTATAGGAAGGATGTCAACAAAATGGAGAGAGTACAGAGGAGATTTACTAGAATGTTGCCTGGGTTCCAGCAACTATGTTACAGAGAAAGGTTGAACAAGTTAGGTCTTTATTCTTTGGAACGCAGAAGGTTAAGGGGGGACTTGATTGAGGTCTTTAAAATGATGAAAGGGATAGACAGAGTTGACGTGGATAAGCTTTTCCCATTGAGGGTAGGGAAGATTCAAACAAGAGGGCATGACATGAGAATTAAGGGACAGAAGTTTAGGGGTAACGTGAGGGGAAACTTCTTTACTCAGAGAGTGGTGGCTGTGTGGAATGAGCTTCCAGCAGAAGTGGTGGAGGCAGGATCGATTTTAACATTTAAAAGTAAAGTGGATAGGTATATGGACAGGAAGGGAATAGAGGGGTATGGTCTGAGTGCAGGTAGATGGGACTGGGGAAAACAAATGGTCAGCACGGACTGGAAGGGCCGAGAGGGCCTGTTTCCATGCTGTAATTGTTATATGGTTGTTAATTGTTATATGGTTATTGAATAAAACAAATAGTTTGGTTACTTAAAATTCAAGCAGAAAATGCCAAGCATGCTTGGGTCAAGTACAATCTGTGACGGGGTGGAGGATAATACCACGTTAACCTTTCAGGAACACGACTTTTGAAAAACAAAATTTTAAAGATAATCTCTGCATTAAACAACCAGAGATTTCCAGTGTTTGCGGTATCTTACTTACATTTGGTCATGTGCTGCACACAAATTGGCTGCCACATGACCTGTTTTACAGTGGCAATTTCACTTCAAAAGTCATTCACTAGCTAGAAAACAAAGGTGTCCTGAGGAGACCCGGGTTCGATCCTGACTACAGGTGCTGTATGGAGTTTGTACGTTCTCCCCGTGACGTTTTCTCCGAGATCTTCGGTTTCCTCCCACACTCCAAAGACGTACAGGTATGTAGGTTAATTGGCTTGGTAGAAATGTAAATATTGTCCCCAGTGGGTACAGGATAGTATTAATGTGCGGGGATCACTGGTCGGCGCGGACCCGGTGGGCCAAAGGGCCTGTTTCCGCGCTGTATCTCTAAACTAAAAAGTTTGCTCCATCATTTGATCGTGGCTGACCTATTTTTCCCTCTCAACCCCATTCTCCTGCCTTCACCCAGCAACTTTTGATGGCCTTACTAATTAAGAACCTATCAATATTGGCTTTAAAAATACCCAATGACTTCTGGCCTCCACTGGCATCAGTGATAATGAAGTCCACCCTCCGGCTACAGAAGTTCCTCCTAATCTCCATTCTAAAGGTGCAGTATTTTATTCTGAGGATGTGCCCTCTGGCCCTAAACTCTCCCAATACTGGAAACATCTCTCCACATCCTCCATGTAGACTTTTCATTAATTTGAGGGTTCAATGAGATCCCCCTTCAGGATTTATCCCGATTAATTTATCAAGATCACATTTCCATTTATGCTATGTTATAATGAGAAGGGTCCCTACCCAAAACGTCACCTATCCTTTTTCTTCATAGATGCTGCCTGACCCGCTGAGTTACTCCAGCACTTTGTGTCTATCTTCCATACAATGCTTTCATTTATTGATCCATTTTATAAGAACATGACTAGAGCGCTAATCGACGTATTACTGTACCATAAAAAAGTCAAGAACCAAAAGTGTGAGTTTGAGATTTAAAGTAGCTAACTCAACCTATCTCAGCCTCTTTCAGCAATCGGGAGCTTTGCTGCAATCCCTCAAAAAGTGAGAAAAATTTAAACATTCTTTCAACAGATGATAAAATTAATATAGATGATTATTTTGATAATTACACCTGCAAAGCAATGAGGTTTCTACGGGGGCAATGAACAAGCATAGACATATTATTAAGAAAAACATTTTCTTCATGGCAAGGGCCTATAGCTGCACTGACCAACTCTGAATGGGAACAGACACAAAATGCATGACTCAGTGGGACAGGCAGCATCTCTGGATTGAAGGAATGGGTGACGTTTCTGGTCAAGAATCTTCTTCAGACTAGTCAGGGGGGAGGTAAACGAGAGATATAGACAGTGATGTAGAGAGAGATATAGAACCAATAAATGAAAGATATGCAAAAAAAGTAACAATGATAAAGGAAACAGGCCATTGTTAGCTGTTTACTGGGTGAGAACGAGAAGCTGGTGCGACTTGGGTGGGGGAGGGATGGTGAGAGAGGGAATGTAGGAGTTACTTGAAGTTAGAGAAATCAATATTCATACCACTGGGCTGTAAGCCGCCCAAACGAAATATAAGATGCTGTTCCTCCAATTTGCGTTTAGTCTCACTCTGACAATGGTGGAGGCCTGGGACAGAAAGGTCAGTGTGGGAATAGGAAGAGGAATTAAAGTGTTTGGCAACCGGGAGATCAGGTATGTCCAGACGGACTGAGCGAAGGTGTTCAGCGAAATGATCACCCAGGTCTCACCTCATTGTTATTTACTGATTTTAACAATGACTTACGGGCCTGTCCCACTTACGCGACCTTTACAGGCGACTGCCGGCACCTGTGATAGGTCGCCAAAATTTTCAACATGTTGAAAATTCAGCGGTGACCAGAAAGAGGCTACGACTCTTTGGAGACCTCTCACGACCATGCAGCCTGTATGGTCGAGGGAGGTCTCCTATAGTCGTGAGAGGTCTCCAAAGAGTTGTAGCATCTTTCTGTACGTGGCTGAATTTTCAACATGTTGAAAATTTCGGCGACCTATCACGGGTGCTGACAGTCTGTAAAGGTCGCGTAAGTGGGACAGGCCCTTTAAACATTCCTGTCAAAAATGTTGCAGAAGCTTTAAGAACCACCATTCATCTATCTTATGGGAATGCCAGTCGATTACTAAGGCATGCTGTAGGCCTGCAAGTCTCCATTTTATGACTCTCTCCTTTGCTTGCTGAACCCTCGTCTCTTTAACCAAGAGGCCAGCACTGTGCAGCACATACAATAAACTTAGCAAATACTAACATTTGCAGAAATAAATACATGGAACAATGGCTTGAGAAAGAGCTTCACCAGTAAATGGTCAGTGCTGCGCAGGTGCTAAGGACAATGAGGATCAAGTTTTGAGAACTGTGGAAATGGAAAGAATAAGGACAGCTTGTTCTTGGCCGAGCTTCAGATCACAGCGTGCTTTGCCTGGCAGAGAGATGGCCCTATGCGGTCTATTCAAGAGCTTCTAGCGGATTGCAAGAGATAGAGTGGACTTGCCAAACTAGCTTGTGCAAGGAGACAGATATTGCCGATTGGTGCTACATTCAAGGGATTGTCTTAAGGAGAGAATGTAAAACATATCAACTATGGAATCAACCTCTCTACTGCCAAGCATGTCTAACAAGTTGCGTCTAATCATTATTTAACTGATTGTACCGTAGCCTCCAGTGCTGCACTACTAGTCATTATTGTTTTGGACATACAATTAGCAAGCTATTATTTTACTGGGACAGTTAATTTCTGTGCCACAACTCTTTTTACTGCGTGCTGGTTTATACCACTGCATCACAAGTAAGCACAACTTTATGTGTAGCAAAGAACTGCAGATGCTGGTTTAAATCGAAGATAGCCACAAAATGCTGGAGTAACTCAGCGGGGCAGGCAGCATCTCTGGAGTGAAGGAGCAGACAAAATGTGTAGGAAAGAACTGCAGATGCTGGTTTAAATCAAAGATAGCCACAATATGCTGGAGTAACTCTGCGGGACAGGCAGCATCTGTGGTGAGAAGGAGCAGACAAAATGTGTAGGAAAGAACTGCAGATGCTGGTCTGAAGAAGGGTCTTGACCCGAAACATCACCCATTCCTTCTCTCCCGAATTGCTGCCTGTCCTGCTGAGTTACTCCAACATTTTTTGTCTAAGCGTAACTTTATTCAAGTTAATCCATTCCCACCATTATTTTAAGTT
Source organism: Okamejei kenojei (assembly GCA_035221665.1). Taxonomy (NCBI): domain Eukaryota; kingdom Metazoa; phylum Chordata; class Chondrichthyes; order Rajiformes; family Rajidae; genus Okamejei; species Okamejei kenojei. The sequence continues at coordinate 7,151,424 of CM069167.1, forward strand.
CTCATCTCTCGCCGAGAAATGAACTGAACAGCAGACTGTAATATTGTAATTGTGATAAAAGTCATGAGATTGGAAATAATGGTCGAGGAATAGAGAGGCAGAACTTTGAACCACTAGCCTTGCCCACTACAGGATTGTAATGAGTTGTATCGGTTTCCGGTGTTGGGGTAACCAAAATGTATAAAAATTGCCTTTATTAAATTCTGACAATGTGCACTTTAACTACATGTGATTTTTTTCTATCACAAATCTCAAATTGTGGAGTGCAGAGGCAAATAAATAAATGATGGGTCTTTGTCCCAAACATTATGGAGGGCACTGTATGTGTGTGTGTACTTGTGAGTATGTGAACTTTTTCTTTCTCTCTTGTTTATTATATTGTTTACAGTGTACTATGTTTACATATTCTGTTGCACTGCTGCAAGTAAGAATTTCATTGTTCTATCTGGGACATATGACAATAAAACACTCTTGCCTCTTGAATCGTCCAGAAGACAGCTAACAGTGGGTATGTTACAAAACTGATCTTCAGCGGCACTGCAGTTCTGACACTGGCCGTGTGCGCGACTTTGGCGCCTTTGGGGGGGGGGGGGGGCGGGATTAAAATGCCGTTTTCTCCGAGATTTATTTTCTCGGGCTACTACCTGATGCTGAAAAGTCGTTCCGACTGCCGTTCTCGGAAGTTTAAAAAAAACGCGGGACAATTTAATTGCTGGAGTAAAATAAAAATCTACTTCTAATGCCGTCAACGGGACGGATCTCACGTACGGGACTAAACATAAGGTAAGTCGTTTATTTTACATATAAACTTGCTTCTTAGGATTACTGTAATCAAAATTTACTCGGCGAAAATGTGATTATGTAAATATACGAACTGGCAGTGTTTTTCCTGCTGATATGGGGTTTAAATTCACCACAACCGCAATGTTCCAAATGATCGCGTTCCACAAAATCTCACTCGCAAGATGATTTAAATGGCCATTAATCTAAGGGAATTAAACACTAAATTCCTTCCATTTGGCCTATAAATTCATGACAATGAATGTTATATTGTGAATTCTTGTGTGAATGTTATTTGGACACATAGGATATTTAAAAATGTTAACCTTTTCTTAAGAAATGGATAGATGTTTAGATCTAGTAATTGAATTTTGTAATTAGCTACAATTAGGTAACTAACTAATTATATGCTATAATTTCAGGTCATCCAAGTAAGATTGTTTCATATTTGTTTCTGAATGCTTCAAACTATAATAACTGAAAATTTCATTCAGTTCTCTTAATTTTTAAGAAAGTTATGGGCTTTTGACTGTCCTCGATCACAGCTTTTGAGTTAAGTCAATGGAAAAGCAATAGGGAACAGGATGCTAATTTCTGAGTATGAAAATGGCCATAACTTTTTTAATACTGAAGATATGAAAGTGAATTAGGTGTCAAATTCTTTTTATGCTTTATCTGATGGGATAAATTGCAGACTTGATTTTTAAAATCTCAAAATTTTGTAACATTGCTACTAACAGAGGGGTAGAATCATATTATCAAAACCTGGGTTGGCCAGTTCCCATCCTGCCAAATTGTCATCACTTTGGTACACTGTGTGCCGCAATCCTTTGCATAAAACAAATGATTAAAATATTCAGTGGATATTTCCAAGATTTGTGTAACTACACAATAATTGCACATTCCCATCAATTAACTAGAGTGGCAAACAGACACAAAATGCCGGACTAACTCAGCGAGTCAGGCAGCATTTTTGGAGAAAAATAATTGATGAGGTTTCAGGTCAGAAAGATGCCTGAAGGTTCTTCAGAGTTCTGAAGAAAGGTTCCTTGGACTCTATTCCTTGCAGCACAGGAGAATGAGGGGTGATCTAATAGAGGTGTATAAAATCATCATGAGAGGAATAGATCGGGTAGATGCACAGAGTCTCTTGCCCAGAGTAGGTGAATCAAGGACCAGAGGACATAGGTTTAAGGTGAAGGGGAAAAGATCTAATAGGAATCTGAGGGGTAACTTTTTCCACACAAAGAGTGGTGGGTGTATGCAACAAGCTTCTAGGGGAGGTAGTTGAGGCTGGGACTATCCCAACATTTAAAAAACAGTTAGACAGGCTTGGAGGGATGGATAGGACAGGTCTGGAGGGATATGGACCGAATGTGGACAGGTGGGACTAGTGTAGCTGGGGCATGTTGGCAAATATGGGCAAGATGGGCCAAAGGGCCTGTTTCCACACTGTATCACTCTATGACTCTATTAGGAAACATTGGAACAGAAAATAATTTAACATGGTGGGGACATCAAAAATAAGTAATTTCAACAGGCAATGTTTTTTTTAAATTTAGGATTCCATATCCTTGAATTTACAGGACGAATGGGTGATCTAAATGCTGAGTTGAAAGTATGTGCTCACTTGCTTTCTCCCAAACCGATACATTCCTTGCAAAGAAAGACACAGAAAGCTGGAGTGAAACACAGCATCTCCGGAGAAAAGGAACAGGTGACATTTCGGGTCGTGACGCTTCTTCAGAGTGAGAGTCAGGGGAGCTGTTTCAGCAGGTACTGGCAAACAACAATGTATTTGTATCAAAATGGAGCTTGATCATTTTTTTTTGTACGCCACGGTCAGTCATGAAGAATTATTGGACAAGGTGGGTAAAGGTCCATAAAGGAATAAATCAGATGTGAAGTATTTGAAAGATAAAACCAGCCAGATGGAATGAATGGCCTCCCTTTTTTTTTGCTTATTTTCCTTTGATCATACAGTTTTGTGTTAAACCCTCACTAATTCCATTTTAAAGGAGCTTAAGTCAATTGGCCCTGAAACCATAAGTGGATGTAACATGAGGATTATACAACCAGCATTGCAAATACTGAGCAGTTATCTAATTATTCGAATAATCCAAAATCAATAATCTCAAACATTAAGTACTTTCACTAAATATTTACAGTGTTTCTGGAAAATCTGTCCATACGCATTGTCTGCGCAACTTAACTTGCGACATGTGGAGCATTATGTATAAGCAACTTCCTGTTAAACTGTACAAATCAAACTCAGAAACAACAAGTGTCGCACTATTCCCTTTATCATGTATCTGCACAGTGGGCGGCTCGACTGTAATCTTGTATTGGCTTTCGGCTGACTGGTTAGCACGCAAGATAAGCGTTTCACTGTACCTCGGTATACGTGACAATGAACTGAACTGTAAAACAGAGTAAAGGGCCTGTCCCACTTGGACAACCTAATCCACGAGTTTAGAAGACCCTAGACAAGTTGAAAAAAATGTCAAGGTCGTGTTGACTCACCGAAGTAAAAGACTGTGTCTACGACCTCCTGCGACCCCCCTCGACCTCAGTCTTCCACACCTAAGACCAACTACGACTAGCTACGAGTGGAAAAGAATCACATGATAAAATGATGTCATGTTTGCATTTTTTTCTTGGGCCAGTTACCGACCTGCGATTACCTACGACTACCATCACGACCTACTATGACCTACCTACAAGTAAAAAGTAGCAATATTTTCCATGCCAACATTTTTTTTTTACTTGTGGACATTTTTTAATCAGGCTGGAAAAAACGCCACAAACTACTTGAGGCCACGAGTACGCGGAGACCACTCACGAACATGAGGAAGAGTTATGAAGACCTCCTACAACCTCGTGGCGACCATGCTGCGAGTACGAGTCGAGGGCAAACTCAGCAGAGGTCGCCAATTAGGTCGTGAATGTGGGACAGGGGCTTTAGCAAGAGATGAGTGGAGGTTGACCCAAAGGGAAAGGCTTCGACTTGGGTCAAAGTTATTAAAATGAGAACAGATGGATGAAGGTGTTTTGAGAGAGGATCCCAAGAGGAAGAATGTTTGTATTTTCTCACACTGTCCACAGAGTTCATGACAGACTGTAGGTCTAGGGTTAGATTTCTTATTGTCAAGTCAAACTCAAGTCAAGAGCGTTTTATTGTCATCTGTCCCAAACAGAACAATGAAATTCTTGGAGGAGGTCTGCAAAATGATGGCCTGGTGCTCGTATGTGGGGTCACGGTCCAGGAATGAGGAAGAGATCTTCGACGGCTGGCTCTTGGCATCAGTGCGGTAGAGGTCAGCTCGACCCACGACTGTCTATCAATGAAATTCTTACTTACAGCAGGCAACAGAATATGTAAACATAGTAAAATATGAGGCAGAGACAGAGGCACAGAGAGGCAGAGAGAGACAGCCAGAGAAAGAAAGAGAATGATAGAAAGAGAAAGAGAAAGATATAGAATACAGACATAGTTGTCAGCATTGTAGCGCATCAGTTCCATAGACAAAGTCCAATGTCCAGATCCCATCAATCTCATTCCCTTCTCCACTTATATTCCTGCAATGCATAGATTCTCCATGTCCAGGTCTCTGGCGATGTAAGGCAGCAACTCTGTGCCACCCCTAAACTCACCACCCCAGGTGAGGCTCAAACCCACAACCCCTGGCATAGGAGGCCAGTGTCTTATCCATTAGGCCACTGGGGTTGTTGGATTTAGTGGGAAAGATTTGTCATTATAAACAGAGTGGCTGATGTCTGGAACTCACTGTCAGGGGGGGGGGGGGGGGGGCAGTGCAATCACCACATTTACGAGGCACTGGGCAGGCATTTAAATAAGCAACAAGTAGAATCATATGGACTATGGCATTAGAGTGGGTGGGCAAAAAAAAGGTCAGCATGGTCGAGGTGGGCTGAAGGGCCCGTTTCTGTGCTCGGATTCCAATTTTTCAAAAGAGCGAAATTGGTTAATCCCTAGATCATTACAATGTCAGTCTGTGGCAAAGTCTGCTCACACGATGTTTTTTCCCCCCCCAAATTAAAGCAGACAACCACTGTTCCATGGCTTCACAAATGAAATTTTCACACAGAGAGTGGTGAGTCTCGTGGAATTCTCTGCCACAGAAGGTAGTTGAGGCCAGTTCATTGGCTATATTTAAGAGGGAGTTAGATGTGGCCCTTGAGGCTAAAGGGATCAGGGGGTATGGAGAGAAGGCAGGTACAGGATACTGAGTTGGATGATCAGCCATGATCATATTGAATGGCGGTGCAGGCTCGAAGGGCCGAATGGCCTACTCCTGCACCTATTTTCTATGTTTCTATGTCTATGTTTCTATGAATGTTCTTCGTAATGTGCATCAGAGCAACAGAATCTGCGAATGCACCAAATTCACTCCCTTTCTGTGTGTTGAAGTGATTTCTGGCTGAGCAATAGTCCTCAGTTTATTAGTTGTTTTTAAAGCGTTGCTACCAGCTTTTTGGGGAATGAGGAAAATGTTTTGCAATATTAAGTGCTAAGAAGAACACTAAACTCTTCTGCAATTGTATAGGGCTCTGGTGAGACCACATCTGGAGTATTGTGGTCTCCGAATTTGAGGAAGGACATCCTTGTGATTAAGGCAGTGCAGCGTAGGTTCACGAGATTGATCCCTGGGATGGCGGGACTGTCATATGAGGAAAGATTGAAAAGACTAGGCTTGTATTCACTCGAGTTTAGAAGGATGAGGGGATAAATTATAAAAGAACTGGACAAGCTAGATTCAGGAAAAATGTTCCCAATGTTGGGAGAGTCCAGAACCAGGGACCACAGTCTTAGAATAAAGGGGAGGTCATTTAAGAGTGAGGTGAGAAAAAACGTTTTCACTCAGGGAGTTGTGAATTTGTGGAATTCCCTGCCACAGAGGGCAGTGGAGGCCAAGTCACTGGATGGATTTAAGAGAGAGTTGGATAGAGCTCTAGGGGCTAGTGGAATCAAGGGATATGGGGAGAAGGCATCAATTAGCCTGCAGGTCTTTGGAGTGTGGGAGGAAACTGAGGATCTTGGAGAAAACCCACGCGGTCACGGGGACAACTCTGTACAAACTCCGCACAGACAGCACCCGTAATCGGGATCGAACCCAGGTCTCTGGTGCTGAAAGTGCTGTAAGGCAGCGACACTACCCTCCAGAAAATAGCTCCTGTGTCTCTGTGTTCATGCTTCCTTCAACAGTTTCAAATTTATACTGCAGCAAACTCTGCCTTTGGTCTGAAGAAGGGTTTCGGCCCAAATCGTTGCCTATTTCCTTCGCTCCACAGATGCTGCCTCACCCGCTGGGTTTCTCCAGCATTTTTGTCTACCTTTGTTACATAGTTCGTTTGATTTATTGTCACGTGTACAGAGGTACAGTGAAAAGCTTTTTTTGTTGCAAGCTACCCAGTCCGCAGAAAGACTATACATGATTACAATCAAACCGTACACAGATACAGGATAAAGGGAATAACGCTTAGCGTAAGATGAAGTCCAGTAAAGTCCAATTGAAGGGACAGTCACGGTGGCGCAGCGGTAGAGTTGCTGCCTTACAGCGAATGCAGCGCTGGGTTCGATTCTCATTACGGATGCTGTCTGTACGGAGTTTGTATGTTTTCCCCGTGACCTGTGTGGGTTTCCCCCCCCAAGATCTCCAGTTTCCACCCACACTCCAAATTCGTACAGGTTTGTAGGTTAATTGGCTTTGGTAAATGTAAAAACTGCCCCCAGTGGGTGTAGGATAGTGTTACTGTGCGGGGATCGCTGGTCGGCGCGGACCCGGTGGGCCGAAGGGCCTGTTTCCACGCTGTATCTCTAAACTAAAAAACTAAACTAAGATAGTTCAAAAGTCTCCAATGAGGTAGATGGTAGTCTTCAGTCTGAAGAAGGGTTTCGGCCGGAAACGTTGCCTATTTCACTTCGCTCCACAGATGCTGCCTCACCCGCTGACTTTCTCCAGCATTTTTGTCTACCGAGGTAGATGGTAGGTCGGGACTGCACACTAGTTGGTGATAGGATGGGGAGTGGCTTCACCCAAACAGTGGAGGAGGTGAAAGTGGGCTGGGGGCAGGAGATTAGGACCACCCAGGGTCTAAAATGGATAGTGGTGAAAGGGAAAGTGTACCGAGTGCAGTGGTGATCACATTGAGCAGTTTGATGCAACTTTAAATCTTGTACGCCACATACAGTAAATGCACCAGCACCAAATCTGATCTAATCAAAAGCCAGCACTGCAACATGGCCACATCAAAAACCCTCAGCTCACCACTTCAAACAGTTTCGAAGTTAGTGTCGCATTTACAAAAGCCTTTGTTTTTGAGTGGCACAAACTAAACCCCGATGAATACACTGGCAATTTAAAGTATGTACATCTCCAGCACAACCGGAGAGCAGTGCTGAACCACTGAAGATAGACACAAAATGCTGGAGTAAGTCAGCGGGACAGGCAGCATCTCTGGAGAGAAGGAATGGGTGATGTTTCGGGTCGAGACCCTTCTTCCTGTCGGAAAGAACAGCAGATGCCGGTTTAAATCGAAGATAGACACATAACGCTGGAGTAACTCTGAAAAAGGGTCTCCTAATCTCTTCCTGCCCACGTTAGCACAAATAGCCACTCTGCAGTTTAACATAACATAGAAACATAGAAAATAGGTGCAGGAGGAGGCCATTCGGCCCTTCGAGCCAGCAGTGCCATTCATTGTGATCATGGCTGATTGTCCCCAATCTATAACCCGTGCCTGCCTTCTCCCCATATCCCTTGATTCCACGAGCCCCTAGAGCTCTATCTAACTCCGCAATCTCGCATCTTTATGCAATTCTTGTCCTGATCTAACCAGAGACTTTGAGCTCACTGTTGCACTAATGTAGATTGAAACCGAGCTGATAGATATTATTCACAATTATCACTGTAATCATTTGAATCTGCGCAGATTATGTCCTTAATATTTGGTTGATAATTGGTCACTACAAATTCTATGCTCTGTGCAGGACGAAACTGCAGATGCTGGTTTACACCGAAGATAGACACAAAGTGCTGGAGTGACTCAGCGGGTCAGGCAGCATCTCTGGAGTAAAAGGATAGGTAACGTTTCAGATCAGAAGGCTGTGGAGCCAAATCAGTGGATATTTTTTAGGCAGTGATAGATAGATTTTTGATTAGTACGGGTGTCAGAGGCTATGGGGAGAAGGCTGGAGGATGGGGTCAGGAGGGAGAGATAGATCAGCCAAGAATGAATGGTGGAGTAGACTGGATGGGACAAATGGCCTAATTCTACTCCTATCACTTATGACCTTACGATATAACGGGATATTTTCTGTCCATTGCGTAGCTTGGGTATGCATTATTTAGTAGACAGAAAATGCTGGAAACGCTCAGATCAGGCAGCATTAGTGGAAAGAGAAATATAGGTAATGTTTCAGGTCTGAGATGATTCAAAAGACAGTGGGTTTGAGCCATTCTGGCATCGGATCTCGGATATGAAAAGTTCACTGCTTCTTTCTCCACAGCTGCCGCCTGACCTGCTGAGTGTTTCTAGTTTATTCTGTTGTCTTTACTGCAGATGTCCAGCCCTGACTGTTCAAAGTGGAGTAGGAGCATGTGGGATGGCATTGAGAAGTTTGGGAATACACTGAAGTCCAGTGTAAACGCAGGCACGTGCACACTGCCCAAACCACGCACCTGCCAGCAGTGGATATCGTACCTCACCTTTGGCCACATCCACCGTGGGCAGAACTAGAGAGGAAGTTAGACACAAAATGCTGGAGTAACTCAGCGGGACAGGCAGCACCTCTGGAGAGAGGAAATGGGTGGCGTTTTGGCTTGAGACCCTTCTTCAGACTGGTGTCAGGGGAGAGGGAGATAGATAGATAAGGAGGTGTAAGGTGTGAAAACAGGACGGAGGGGATGCAGATCAAGGAAAATGTAGACTAGATCGTTGTTAGCTGGAAGAAGGTAACAACAAAGCAAACAGAGATAGAATGTACTGAGACAGTCAGACTGGTTGGAGAACTGCGAAGAGGGAGGGATGGGGGGGAGAAAAAAGAGAGAGAGAGAGAGAGAGAGAGAAAGAGAGAGGGAGAGAGAGAGAGAGAGAGAGAGAGAGAGAGAGAGAGAGAGAGAGAGAGAGAGAGAGAGAGAGAGAGAGAGAGAGAGAGAGAGAGAGGTTTACTTGAAGTTAGAGAAGCCAATGTTCATCCACTAGGGTGTAAGCCGCCCAAGAGGAAGTCAGTTATTGGGCAAAGAGTGGAGGTTGTGAGGTGAAAGAGGCGGCAAAGAGATGAGATGTGGACAAGAGAAGTGAAGACAAGGCTGGGGAGGTGATAATCCATTATATAATACCAATAATATTGAAAATGTATTTAGTTTGTTTTTCTGTAACTTTTAGAAAGATAGATTATAGCAATAGAATTGCTATTGTAAAAGCCAAGCCTATCTTTTGAACTTCTGAATAGTTTGCATGCGTTTAGCGGAGAATACATTTGGCCTCTCCTGGTTCATTTGACCAAGATTTCTCTTGTGATGTATGTTTTATATAATTAAGTTTAGTTTAGAGATGCAGCGTGGCCCGCCATGGTCCATGCCTGCCAATGTACACTAAAGTACACTAGTTTTAGTCAACATGCTAATGACAGTTTAGAGAGGCCTATTAACCTACACGTCTTTGGAATGAGGCAGGAAACCCGAGCACCTTGAGAAAACCCACAAGGTCACAGGGGCAACGCACAAACTCCTTACAGAAACACCGCCCGTAGTCAAGATCAAACCTGGGTCTCTGGTGCTGTCAGGCAGCAACTCCACTGCCGCGCCACCCTGCATTTTGATTATATTAATAATTACTATTTTTCCTTTCAAAAAAAAAAATCAGGACTGTAATTGTTGCAAGTTTATCTCTGTAAACACAGTAATAACTACATCTGATCTGACTATTCATCCCATGCACTGGCAACATCCATGCACCCGAATCTTATTGGATCCTCTCCATTCTCCACGTATGAAGTTATCAAGCTGTGAATATACTGCCATGAAATGCTGATCAACCTGCGGAATATTTGCAGCATTTTCTGTTTGACTTTAGCAATAGCACCTTGTATCGTTGTTGATCTAATATAAAAACAGACATTGCTCAGCAAGTCTGACAGCCTCTGTGGAAAGTGAAACAGTCAATACTTCAGACTGAAAAGGGGTTTCTCTTTCCACAGATGCTGCCTGTCCAGCTAAGATTTTCAGACATTTAGTTTAGAGATAAGGCCCTTCGGCCCACCGAGTCCATGCCGGCCATCGATCACCCATTCACACTCGTTCTATGCTATCCCACGTTTGCATCCTACACACCTGAGCCAATTTACAGAAGTCAACTAACCCACAATCCAGCACATTTTTGGAATGCGACTGGAAACCAGAGCGCCTGGAGAAAACCCACGCGGTCACAAACTCTGCACAGATAGCACCCGATGTGAGGATCAAAGCTGGGTCTCTGGCGCTGGTAGGCAGCGACTCTACCAATACGCCACCCTGCCTCACACATGTCGGCTTGTTTTTTAAGTCTTTGAAATCTTTATTAATTTACTCCTTTAATTAAATTAATTTACATTGACTCCTTTAAGTCGAGACTTAAAACTCATCTTTACTCTCAAGCTTTTCTCGACGTCCTCTGAGTGAGGGCTATATGTATGTATTTATGTATGTACTACCAACGTAAAGCACTTTGGCCAACGAGAGTTGTTTTTTAAATGTGCTATATAAATAAAAGTGACTTGCCTTGACTTATTATTCTCTTTGTACATTAATCACACTCAGTACATTCCTAACCCCTAACTCAGCAATGGAAAAATACAATACCATGATCTGAAGAAGGGTCTCGACCCGAAACGTCACCCATTCCTTCTCTCCATAGATGCTGCCTCACCTGCTGAGTTTCTCCAGCATCTTGGTCTACCAACCATGCACTTGCTTTCTAAATGTGTATTTTTGCACTAATTTCTTGCTGTTTGTTTGCACGGTATTTTTCATTTTAATGTCTTGTAGAATTTTGATTGATTATTCGATTAATTGAAATTTGCAGCATGGAAACGGGCTCTGCGGCCCACCGAGTCCGCGTTGATCATTGATCAAGTTCACGTGAGTTTATTGTCATGTGTCCCTGATAGGACAATAACATTCTTGCTTTGCTTCAGCACACAGAACATAGAAGGCATTGACTACAAAACAGATCAGTGTGTCTATATACCATATATAAATATATACACACATGAATAAATAAAGGAATAAAGTGCAAATAACAGATAATGGGTTATTAGTTATCAGAGTTTTGTCCGAGCCAGGGTTAATAGCCAGATGGTTGTGGGGAAGTAGCTATTCCTGAACCTGGTCGTTGCAGTCTTCAGGCTCCTGTACCTTCTACCTGAAGGTAGCGGGGAGACGGGTGTGTGGCCAGGGTGGTGTGGGTCTTTGATGATACTGCCAGCCTTTTTGAGGCAGCGACTGTGGTAAATCCCCTCGATGGAAGGAAGGTCAGAGCCGATGATGGACTGGGCAGTGCTTACTACTTTTATCCGCACTCGTCCGCACTCGTTCTGTTATTTTAATTTGGGTTTAATTTGTGTTTTTGTGTGTTGTCTGATTCTATGCACCTATGATTCTGCTGAAAGCAAGATTTTCATTGCCCCTGTACCTCCAACCTTGTGTGTAAGAAAAAACTGCAGATGCTGGTTTAAACCAAAGATAGACACAAAAAGCTGGAGTAACTCAGCGGGACAGGCAGCATCCCTGGAGAGAAGGAATGGGTGACGTTTCGGGTCATATACCAGGATGAGAGGATACAAGTTCCAGATAAAAAAAAAGGTTTGGTTCTTTCACTAGCCCAGTGGGACTTTGGTAGAAATTTTTGGAAGAAATTACAACGGATTAATTTAGGGTGTGTTCAAAACAAACAAAGACATTAAAAATGTCAATTACTAAGAAATGGATGAAAGAATTCTTCATTATTCCAAGAAACATCTTTACTCAGAAAGTAGGATTTCCAACCACATGAAGAGGTGGAGGTGAAGAGCATAAATGCCCTTAGGTAACTGTGGAAAAATTGCTAGGTGGTCATATGTCTGAAGAAGGGTCTCGACCCGAAACGTCGCCTATCTCCTTCGCTCCTTAGATGCTGCTGCACCCGCTGAGTTTCTCCAGCTTTTTGTGTGATAAGATCCAGGAAAGAAAACTGATGGACAAGGAAAGGTTGTACTCAACACTTCGCTGGGGCATATGAGAGGGTACACAAAAGGCTGGAGAAACTCAGCGGAGCAGCATCTAAGATTTCGGGTCGAGATATAGAAGAGATAAAGAACAATGAATGAAAGATATGCAAAAAAGTATCGATGATAAAGGGAACAAGCCATTGTAAGCTGTTTGTAGTGTGAAAATGAGAAGCTGGTGCGACTAGGGTGGGGGAGAGAGAGATAGAGAGAGAGGGAATGCCAGGGCCCGAAGGCTGAGGGAGAGGTGGGAAGGGGAGGGGACAGCAAGGGTTAACAGAATTGAGAAAATTTAATGTTCAAGCCCAGAGGATGCAGACTCCCCAAGCGGAATATGAGGTGCTGTTCCTCCAACTTGCGGTGTTGCTCACTCTGGCCGTGGACGAGGAGGCCCAGGACCGAGAGGTCGGATGCGGAATGGGAGGGGGAGTTGAAGTGCTGAGCCACCGGGAGGTCGGGTTGGTTATTGCGGACGAGCGGAGGTGTTCGGCGATCGCCAATCCGCTATCTCACCGATTTTGGCATCTAGCAGCGGATTCAGTAGATCTTGCTTTCCCTCTCTCTCCGGGTCCCCTCCCCCAAGGGAAAAGTGCCCGGGGAAGGGGTAGTTCTCCGATTGGTTTCGGATTGTCCTCCTGATTAGGAATATTTACTGGTGGGGTGGAAAGGTGAGGACGACTCTGCCCTGTTTGCGAGTGGTGGTGAGCGAGGGCAGTGTTGTATGGAGGAGACCCTGGTGCGAGCCTCATCAATAGTGGGGGAGGTAGAGGTCAGGGATACCATTCTACATTTCCTTGACCATCGTCCCCTTTGATCTGCGTTTTCACACCTTACCCTTATATATCTCTATGTCTCCCTCTCCCCTGACTCTTAAGGGCCTGTCCCATTTGGGGATTTTTTCGGCGATTGTCGGCTTCGTTGAATGGTCAGGCAGCACCTCTGGAGAGAAGGAATGGGTGACGTTTCGGGTCGAGATGGGTCGGTCTGTCTGAAGAAGGGTCCCGACCCGCAACGTCAACCATTCCTTCTCTCCAGAGATGCTGCCTGTCCCGCAGAGTTACTCCAGCATTCTGTGTCTACCTTCAGCCAAACACAATTACATGCTCTGGCTAATGCGCCCAGTTTTGGGTCGAGATCCATGTACATTGCCCCTAATGTGTAGGATAGTACTAGTGTATGAAGTGATCGTTCGCCGGCTCGGACTCGGGTGGGCTGAAGGGCTTCTTTAGGCGCTGTATCTCTAAAGTCCAAAGAGTATAAACGGGTGATAGATGGTCAGCACAGATGTGGTGAAGGACCCTATGACTATGATGTTAGGATCTGAAATTAATTTCCTGAGTCTCTTTGCTTTTCAGTCTTTCAAGATCTCCTTGTAAGCTTGCCTTTCTAGTAAAACATTTACCCTAAAGTCTCTTTTATAGCTCAGTGTCAATATTTGTTTCATTATATTCCTGTGTTTCTATTATTATTTAATGCTTTCCACACAAGGAACATAAAATCTCTGTGCAGCTGCAGTCCACATTCTTACCATTCAGAAAATACTCTCATGTATCATTCTTGACATTTGACATTTCCTTAAGGGCCAGTCCCGCTTTCCTGAGTTTATTCACGAATTCTCCCGAGTTATTCACGAATTCTCCCGAGTTTTCAAACTCGCAGAATGTGCGTAACATGTCCGTAGGAGTCCGTAGATATGTCGTAGCGGCTCGTTATGCCAGCCGCAGGTACTCAGGGCATCAGGTAAGTCGGGACATTTTTTCCAGCCTGATGAAAAATGTTCACAAGTAAAAAAATAGCCCCGAGTACCCATGGCTGGCATAACGAGCTGCTAAGATATATCCACGGACTCTCTGCGAGTTTGAAAATTCGGGCAAATTCGTGAATAACTCAGGAAAGTGGGACAGGTCCTTTATTCTGAAGGTAGACAAAAGTGCTGGAGAAACTCAGCGGGTGTGGCAGCATCTATGGAGCGAAGGAAATAGGCAACGTTTCGGGCCGAAACCCTTCTTCAGACTGATGTGGGGTGGGGGGGGGGGGGGGGAGGAGAAGAAAGGAAAAGGGAAGAGGAGGGCTGAGGGAGAACTGAGAAGGGGAGGTAAAACTGTCTTCGGAGGGAGGAGGAGAACTTCTTCAAAGTAGGCATACCTTGAGGAGATTTCGCAGTGGAGTAGACAAAGTGTTTAAGAAGGAACTGCAGATGCTGGAAAATCGAAGGTAGATGCTGGAGAAACTCAGCGGGTGCAGCAGCATCTTCTGAACCTATTTGCCACGATTTTGCCCACTTAATATACAAATACTGGCATTTAAGAGGCTTTTGGAAAGGTTCATGGATATGCAGAGAATGGAGGGATATGGATCACGTGCGTGCAGGCACAGGAGATCAGCTTAAATTGGCACCATGTTTGGCTCTGATATTGTGGGATGAAAGGACTGTTCCTGTGCTGGTATGGTTCTATGACTCCAAATTTCCAGAGACATTACTGACTATGGAGTCATAGAGTTTTACAGTGTGGATACAGGCCTTTTGGCCCAACGTGCCCACACTGGCCAACATGTCCCATTTGCACTAGCCCCATCTGTCTGCATTTGTCACATATCTCTCTAAACCTGTCCTATCCATGTACCTATCCAAATGTTTCGTAAATGTTTCCAGATGTTTATATTCAGAATATGTACAGGTTTGTGGACCCAGAACTTTTCCTATATTTATTATTTTCAGGATGCGGGTGTCACTGTGCGGGAGACCGCCATTTATTGCCCATTCCTAAACCCAATATGATGGGCTGAAGGGCCTGTTCCTGTGCTGTATTGTTCTATGTTCTAAACTACCAACGTCACTTTGCAACATTCTCTAAAGCGATACTTAATTTAGTACCAATGCAAATTTGGATGTGGCTTTCAATTCGTCCACATTATTTATGGACTTATTCAACTGCTGCAGCTCCAGTACAGATTGTCACCATACGTGGCACGCTCCTAAAGTGATCCCCGTATCTATTATCCCTACTGTCCCAACCTTCCAACCAATTCCCATCCCATGGAAACAGGTCGCTCCCAATTCCACAATCTCCCATTTTTAATCAAATTATTTTGACCGAAGCTTTGCTGTGTATCTCTGGCTCCGCACAAACTGCATCCATAGACGCGACTCTCGAACCAAGCAACTCTTGCTTTCCCTCTCTCCCCGTCCCCTCCCCCATCCTAGTCCTCCGACTAGGGGACTGTTGGGGATCTCCCCATAACCGAAGGCCGAGTTAAATTATATTTGACGTGAACAACTCAAATTGCTGAGTCACTTTATCGCTCTTATCTTTAGTTTAGTTTAGAGATACAGCGCGGAAACAGGCCCTTGGGCCCACAGAGTCCGCTCCGACTAGTGATCCCCGCACATTAACCGTACCACACACGCACACACACACACACTAGGGACAATTTTACAATTATACCAAGCAGATCATTTACAAATAAATTGGATAGGTACATGGACGGGAAAGGAATGCAGGGTTATGGTCTGAGTGCAGGTAGATGGGACTAGGTGAGAGTAAGTGTGGACTAGAAGGGCCGAGATGGCCTGTTTCTGTGCTGTAATTGTTACATGGTTATATGATTAACCTACAAACCTGTACGTCTTTGGAGTGTGGGAGGGAACTGAAGATCTCGGAGAAAACCCACGCAGGTCACGGGGAGAACGTACAAACTCCGTACACTCAGCTCCCATAGTCAGGATTGAACCCGGGTCTCTGGGGCTGTGAGGCAGTAGCTCGACCGCTGCACCAGCGAGCCGCCCAACTGATTTGGTAACTTTCCCACAACCAATGTCAGACAGACAGGCTTACAATTTCTGGGTTTCTCTCTCGCAACCTTTCAAAATATTATTATCAGTGGCCCAATCGGATGGGGCAACTTATGAAGCCGTTTTTAGAAGATCACAATGCTGCTTCCATGCCTACATCAAATCTGAAGTAAGTTTGGAGCACTCTTTTCAAATGACAAAACTTTAAACCCAAGTAGTTTATTAACCAACGGTATTAAGGTATTTGTGGCAAAGGGGTCAATCGTAACTATACTGAATGAAAGAACGAGACTGAGGGCCTTAATAGCTTATCATTGTTCATATCTTCTGTGCTGCGGCTGAAAATAGTCTGACTGGAAATGTGTTGATCAAATGTGTTGGTCAAACATGAAATATGTTTTTAAGCTTAAAGCTGATAGTTTTTCCTGCTGATTTACTTTTACTTTCTCTTGTGTTTCTGAAGCTTTTTCTGCCACTTCCTTATCTGCAAGTATGGTGTCACCGATGCCTGTCGCTAGGGGCGGCCCAACATTAAATTTAAGTCATTTCCATTAAGACGTACTTAAGGTTTTAGTATTGTCACTTGTGAGGCTTTTCTCCATCTCACGTTTGGAAGCTCTTCCCATTTCCTTTCTATTTCTTTGTTCTGCTGAAAGCCTCGCCCTCCGCTTGGCGCATTTATTTTTCCCGATTTGGATAGTTTGTATCACTCATTCTCACCTTCCCCATAGCCAACAATGGACCATTGTGGACTCCACCTTTCCTTGATCATTGTAGCTGGGCTTTGAGTTGCTTTTTTTGCACATCTCTCATTCCCTTGTCCTGTGCACTTGTTTCCCTGAAGAAGGGTTTCGGCCTGAAACATTGCACATTTCCTTCGCTCCATAGATGCTGCCGCACCCGCTGAGTTTCTCCAGCACTTTTGTCTACCTTCGATTTTCCAGCATCTGCAGTTCCTTCTTGAACACTTGTTTCCCTCTCTCCCTCCCCCTATATTATAACACCCTAACTTTTGAGTTCAGCTAGTCAAAGATAAATCTCTTGCATAATTTCACGGCAGTGTGTTTGTGCACTGCCCATTAATACTGTAGGAGTTTTCTTTTGATTAAATTGTTCACTGATCAAACGGTAAGTCTCTTGAATCTAGTGTCTGGATTGATCCTGAAGGACACAAACCAAAAAGGTCTCAGATTTTAGTTGGTACAGTGGCTGGTAGAGCAGCTGCCTTGCATCACCAGTGGCTGGAGTACGATCCTGACCTGTGTGGAGTTTGCACGTTCTCCCTGTGGGTTTCCTCTGGTTGCTCTGGGTTCTTCCCGCATCTTAAAGACTAATGGCTTTGTAGATTAAAGATAGACACAAAATGCTGGAGGAACTCAGTGAGACAGGCAGCATCTCTGGAGAGAAGGGACGGGTAGAGTTTCGGGTCGAGACCCTTCTTCAGACTGATGGCAGGGAGTGGGCGGCACATAGATAAAGCGCATGGATAAGGAAGTGTGCGGTGTGAAAAGGGGACAAAGGGAATGGAGATGAAGGAGAATGTAGACCATTGTTAGTTGGGAGAAGGGAACAACAAAGCAAACAGAGATAAAATATAAGTGGCCTCTGTATGTTGTCCCCAGTGTTTAAGGAATGGCTGAGAAGGTAATGTAAAACTAATGTGAACAGGTAAACAAATGTCAGTTTAGATTCGGTCTGAAGAAGGGTTTCGGCTCCATAGATGCTGCTGCACCCGCTGAGTTTCTCCAGCATTTTGTGTACCCTCAGTTTAGACTCAGTGGCTGAATGGCCTGTTTCCACAATATATCTCCAAATCAGCTTCTTGGTAGATGACATAAAAATGGCCAAAACTAATTTACCAACTGCAAAACATTTTGCAAAAAGTACGAAGGAAAACCATGTTTATATTGTTTTAGCACCAAAACTCTGGATCCATGCCAGAAAATCGGTGGTGGGCCTGTACTTCCAGGTCTACCACCGATTTTCGGGCATGGATCCAGAGTTTTGCCAGACCAACAGAAGTCATAGCCCCGCAGGGGAGTGGGGGGGGGGGGAAGATACCGGACCCGCACTTCATCTCAAACATATTAAAAATATCATTAAATGTTTTGGTCACTGCAGATGACAGGCTTACTTGTTGAGTAGGTGTTGGCCATGTGGTGTTGTAGTTGTTGAAGGCACTGGATGATGAGATTAAATGGATTCAAAGCAAGAACTGGGATGAGTAGTCCATGATCCAGCTCCCACTTTGTACTGAGTCCACCGGCTCAGTTGCCGTTCAGGTGGAGCGTGCATCTAGATCAGCAGATGGAAAGATCTGAAAACAAAAATAGAAACAGGTGAAAATATGAATTTGGCACCTTAAATATGTATCACTTTAATAATATGTCCTAGAGTGGAAACACTGGATGTAGGGACATGGATCACATGCAAGTAGAGGTGATTAGTTTAACTTGGCATTTTAGGACACAATAGACAATAGACAATAGGTGCAGGAGTAGGCCATTCGGCCCTTCGAGCCAGCACCGCCATTCAATGTGATCATGGCTGATCATCCCCAATCAGTAACCCGTGCCTGCCTTCTCCCCATATCCCCTAAGACACAAAGTGCTGGAGTAACTCAATGGGAGACAAAAATGCTGGAGAAACTCAGCGGGTGAGGCAGCATCTACGGAGCGAAGGAATAGGTGACGTTTCGGGTCGAGACCCTTCTTCAGACTCAATGGGTCAGGCAGCTTCTCTGTAGAACATGGAGGCCATGACCCGCAACCTCATCTATTCATGTTCCTTTCCAGAGCTGCTCATACATACCCTTCATTCCCCAAATACATCCCACTCACTCTCATCCAGCTTTCTCCCCACCCACTCCATCTACCATCATCCACACACTCCAACGATCAGGTCCCTGTCCCACTCCGTTGGATAACACTGTCGACATGGATGTGTCGGATCACACTGTCGGCATGGATGAGTTAGGCCGCGAGGCCTGTTCCCACAGTTTGCCGCTCTGTCATTCGATATTATAATGGAGAGTCATCTAATTCTGATACAATTATACAATTTATTTGTTGTCACTTGAACCTCATTGAAGTTCAAACGAAATTTGGTTTCTGCAGTCATACAAACAATAAAAAGAACCAAATCACAACACAATTTATACAAACATCCATCACAGTGAATCTCCTCCTCACTGTGATGGAGGGCAAAGTCTTATCTCTCCCCTGCTCTCCCCATTCTCCTCCCGATGTCAATTCATGCTCAGTTCTTGGAGTGGAAAGAGTCATTACACTCGAAAACAAAGGGGGGAAATAACAACATTGGCACAGCAGGGGAGAAGGCAGGAGCGGGGTACTGATTGGGGATGATCAGCCATGATCACATTGAATGGCGGTGCTGGCTCGAAGGGCCGAAATGGCCTATTCCTGCATCCTATTGTCTATTGTCTATATCATGTCCTAGAGTGAAACTCAATCAAGGAATTACTTTCGAAGGACGATCATACCTGGTGGGCAACCAATTTATGCACAGAAAGGTTTGTTAGGAAGAATGACTTGGCTAACTCGGCTGAGATCTTCCTTTCAATAGGTTCACAGATCCTCCCATTTCAAAGCCTGGGGCACAGTTAAAAATCTAATCCAAATTACAATGAAAACATTAGAAACACTCAGCCGGTCAGTCAGTATCTGTGGGAAGAGAAAACAGAATTAACATTTCTGGGCCAACTATCAACGTCTAATTCACATGACAAGAGATGTAACAAAATGTCCCTCTAGGCATTACAAACACATTGTTAAATAATTATACAGTCCATGAAGTATTGACAATAAGTGCCGTGAGCGGTTTTCAGACGGAATTCCAATGCTTAAGACCAATGAAACATTGTAAATAGAAGGTCCATGTTCTTTGGAGTTTTGAAGATAGATTTTATTGAAAGATACAAAATCCTCAGGAGGCATGACAGGGTTGGTGGAGATACTTGCACTAGTATGGTCTGAGTGCAGGTAGATGGGACTAGGGGAAAACAAATGGTCGGCACGGACTGGAAGGGCCGAGAGGGCCTGTTTCCGTGCTGTAATTGTTATATGGTTATATGGTTATGGTTAGTAGGAGAATCTCAAACAAGGGAACACAGCTTCAAGGTAGACAAAAATCCTGGAGAAACTCAGCGGGTGAGACAGCATCTATGGAGCAAAGGTTTCCTTCGCTCCATAGAAGCTGTCTCACCCGTTGAGTTTCTCCAGCATTTTTGTCTACCTTCGATTTTCCAGCATCAGCAGTTCCTTCTTAAACAGCTTCAAGATTGTGTTTCATCGTGAGACGCTGGGAATTTTCCTCTCGCCGAGGGTGGTGAATCTCTGGAATTCTCTGCCACGCAGAGTTGCGAGGGCGGAATCAGTAGAAGTTTTTAAGTGAGGTTTGGTACATTTTTGAAAGGTCGGGGTTCCATGCAATGCTTCTTTGCTGTCACGTCTGCACAGCGCGGTGACATTCTTTTGCACAGCTCACAAATGCACAGTCGCCGCATTTTGAAGTCCAAAGTCCACATGTTTGGGGGTGAAAATATGGCACAGTGGAGGAGTTGAGGCCCAAGGCAGATCAACCATGATATATTGAACAGTGGGCCTTGTCGACTACTCTAGTACCTATTCTCTTGTGGAAAACAAAAAGTGCTGGAGGAACTCAATGGGTCAGGCAGCATCTATGGAGGGAAGGATGACATATGACATTTTGGGGCAGGCAGTATCTCTGGATAGAAGGAATGGGTGACGTTTTGGTTCGAGACCCGATTACGTCACCCATTCCTTCTCTCCACAGATGCTGCTTGTTCCACTGAGTTACTCCAGAGTTTTGTGACTATCTTTGGTTTAAACCAGCATCTGTAGTTACTTCCATCAGTTCAGTGTCTTGCCATGGAGTGGAAGATTGCAACCTTCACGTGGTCCGCCCTGTTTCGACTAATGCAATCAACTCGACGTGCACAAACGGAAACTCAAATAGTTGTCCAACAACTTTAGTCTGTGCACGGCCACACGAAAGAAGAAGTGTCTTGCCATGAGGTACAGTGGAAAGCTTTTTGTTGCATGTTGCATGCTAAGTAGTCAGCAGAAAGTCCTACAGCATACGACATTTTGGGTTGGGCCCCTTCTTCAGACTGAAAGACAGCATTCCTTGTCCCTCGATCCAGCGACCCTTCCTCCTGACCAGAATCGTTGTCTGTCCATTTCCCACCACAGATGTTGTCCGACTCGCAGAGTTCCTCCTGCACTTTGTGCGTTTTGTTCAAGATTCCAGCATCTGCAGTTTCTTGTGCCTACTTCATTGAGCTCCTGTGAACCTCATAATTGGACGATAGCGACCAAGAGGTTAGTCAAAGATGAGGATGATAGGATGCAAATGTCACAACCGTTCTTTTCCTGGGGTGTTCTTAAGAGCAGGGGTCCCCAACCTTTTTCATCCCGTTTACCCTGGCAACTTTAATTGCACATAACAATGTTATTTCACTTATTTATGAACAACTAATGATGAACAGATACCGGTATAGCAGAACCAAACACAGTCAGTCAATGAGAAAAAATATGTACAAATCCAGAATCAACAAATTTACCCCCTATGTAGGCGGAATTTACCCTCTGGGGGTATATTTACCCCAGGTTGGGAACCCTTGGTTTACGGGGTCCCACTACTGTTTAGTTTAGTTTTGAGATACAGTGTGGTAACAGGCCCTTCGGCCCACCAAGTCCGCCCCAACCAGCGATCTCCGCTCATTAACACCATCCGACACACACTAGTGACAATTTAACATTTATACAAGTCAATTAATCTACATACCTGTATGTCTTTGGAGTGTGGGAGGAAACTGAAGATCGCGGAGAAAACCCACGCAGGTCACGGGGAGAACGTATATAAACTCCATACAGGCAGCACCCATGGTCAGGATCGAACCCGGGTCCCTGGTGCTGTGAGGCAGCAACTCCACCGCTGTGCCACTGAGGTTGAAACATTTTACAGGATTCCTAAACAGCAGAGACTCCATTGTCAAGTTCAGTGCCCAGTAAAAACTGACCCACAGAATGTAAATTCAATCCTTAAATGTGTTTTAAATTAACAGCAAGAGCTACTGTTAGGCACGTGGTTCAGAGAGATTGGGTTTCTTGTCGCTAATCCAGTGTCGAGCGGTCCAGGCATTACACAGGCATGCTCATCAGGGTTACGCTTCAGTTCAGCTCAGTTCAGTTCAGTGTCACGTGTACAGAGGTACAGTGAAAAGCTTTTGTTGCGTGCTAACCAGTCAGCAGAAAGACCATACACGATTACACTCAATCCATTTACACATTTTATAGTGTATAGATACATGATGAGGGAATATCGTTTAGTGCAAGGTAAAGCCAGCAAAGTCCGACCAAAGAGGTAGGTAGTAGTCCAGGACTGCTCTCTGGTTGTGGTAGGATGATCCAGTTGCCGGATAACAACTGGGATGAAACTGTCCCTGTGAAGAGGTTCATGTGTTGTACAAACACTCAGTTTAATATTTAAATGATACAGCTCAACAATTAGTACAAAAGGACAAGGTGTGTGTGTGTGTGTGTGTGTTAACGTGTTGACGGTGAAGTGAAGACCAAAGATCCTATAGCAGGAGCAAGATAGACCACTCCTGCTAAATGCAATGGGCTGATGTGTAGTACGCAACGGAATGGAACGTGGGCCTTTTTTTCATCCATTTCCATAACCCGACCCGACCCGACCCAAATCAACGTTGCGGGTGAACAGTTTGTGTTAATAAATTTAAATCCTGAAAATGAGGAGAAGATTTTTACCAAATAACTTTTATTTTTACGAGGATGTTTCTGTAACCGGCTTCCCACTCTGCACTAGTATCTTATGGAATCTTTGGTGCGGAGACATAAGCCGGTTACGGAAATGGGGCCGAAAATTACCCACGAATCTGCCCATGACCGCACTACGTCTTTTTCGTCGAGTGATCTATCTTGTTCGCTGTAGGGTCTTTGGTGAAGACTAACTCCGTCGTCTGCTCCACCCCACCAGCTGACCACCCAGGTCGGCGTTGATTGTTCGGCCAGGTCCGCGCGAGTGTTCGAGCTCGACGATCGACAGTTGGAGGCCAAAGTGGCTTGGCCCAGCACACCTGAATCTGATGGTGATGCTTTAGGTCTCCCACTTAATTCACTCACCGTCTAAGAAGAGCAGTCACTCGGCTGAAGTGTCAGACATTGCCGGACAGGAGCCCAAACAAGTCCGTACCTAGGAGGAGAGAAAGAAAGATGGATATGATCTGGAAAGTGCTGCCCAAAAAAGGGCAATAGAAGCGGATTCAAAGGCAACTTTCCAAGAGGGAGTTGGATAGATGCTCGGAAAAATTTATCAGGCATTGAGCAAGAGTAGGGGACCGAGACCAAGTGTAAAGGCCTCCCAATGAGCTGGCAACAGCCCAATGGGCAATAGGATCGCATTCAGTCCTGCCTACTGTTGCAGAGGAGACTGTGCCATTGTGCTAGGTCTGAAAAGAGTCAAAGAGCAGAAAGCATGCGTGATTCCGATGACTTCAGGAAAACATTGCATGGCTTTGTGGCAGTCCACGCACAAGAGAAGGACCGTGAAGGCCAGTGGAGTTGCTTCAATCCTTCTCCCTGCACTTCAAAGGACATTGGGAGGAGCAATAAAGCTCCTCAGATTCATCAGTAACTATTTGACTTCCTTTGGCTAAACTTAGAATCTCTCACAGTACTCTCATTAAGCTGCCGCGCATACATTTTATTTTTAGTAGCTCATCTCACTCCTCTTTCGTGGCTGGTTATTCTGCTATAGTCATCATTGCGTGGCTGAACCCAATCGATGGGAACAAGCTCTTTGTCCACTGGCAACATGACAGCCGTGATCGACATGGTCTTCACACAATCGCCAACTGGTTCTAATGGAAACCCAGCAGAAGTGTGAACATGGACTAATGTCGACACTCCACTAATGGCCGACTTTTAAAGAAGTCCATTTGTATCCAGGCTGCCACAAAGCATATTTGACGGGCTTCTGAAAAGTAGTCACCCATAACGTTATAGGAAAAACATGGTGGTCAAATTTGGACAACAAACAGTGGCCATCCCGCAAGCTCCCAGAAAGAGTAATGACACAATGGTGGCGCAGCGGTAGAGTTGCTGCCTCACAGCGCCAGAGACCCGGCTTTAATCCTGACTACGGGTGCTGTCTGTACGGAATTTGCACGTTCTCCCAGTGATCGGGTGGGCTTTCTCCGGGTGCTCTGGTTTCCTCCCACACTCCAAAGGCGTGCAGGTTTGTAGGCAAATTGGCTTCTGTAAATTGTCACTAGTGCGCAGAAGAAGAACTAGTGCAAGGGTGAACACTGGTCGGCGCGGACTTGGTGGGCCAGTTTACACGCTGGGTCTCGAAAACTGATGTCAATGGTGGAGCGATGTTGGTGGAGAGATAACACACCAGGCAGCTCCACGAACGGGCGCATCTCTTGGCTCTTTTGCCATGGGTATTTTTTATGTCCTTCTATGAGGGCAGATTGTAGACTTGAGGGCCTGACCCACTGTACGAGGTAATTCAAGAGTTCTCCCGAGTTTCCCCTGATTCGAACTCAGAGAATTACGGTAATAGCCGCTCGTAGGTACTCGGGGCTCACGTGGACATTTTTCACAGCGCTGAAAAAACCTCACGAGTTTCCGCGTTTCCCCGAGTACCTGCCGTTAGCATTATGAGCCGCTACGAGACATCCACAAGCTCCGACGTGCCTGCTACATACATTCTAGGTACTTACCACAAGTTTGATTTTTTTTTTAACTCGGGAGAGCTCTTGAAGTACCTCGTACAGTGGGACAGGCCCTTTAGCTTAACGTTTCGTCCAAAAATATGGCATTTCCAACTATGTGGAACTCCTGCTTTGCAGTGGGAGACAGTGTAGGATAGGTTCTCAAATCCCCGAGAGGGACTTGAAGCAATAACCTGTGAATGAAGGAGAGAATGCTAACCATGCTGGTGTCCCTGCCTGGAGAATTTGAGTGATCTTGCAAACATTAGATAGCGACATGGACCCGTAGCAATGGCATGGATCATGACATAGACTTGAGGCAAACCACGGGCTCTCTGTCGTCTAACCATGCTGCGCACTGTTTTAAGCAACCACATCCTCAGAAAGCTACTCGTACAAGTCCTAATGCTCACTTCCATTCCCTTACCATTGAGGGAACCAAATTACAATCTCAAAAAAACAGGAGGAAGAAATAAGTCACATTTTCAGGATAACAAAAATAGGAAACGCAAATGATTGTTTTAAACGATGTTGTTTATTACCTTGAATAAAATTCAATTACAGTGATTCATCTCTTCACAGACCAGTACAATTGATAATATTACAGGTTGAAAATCCATAGATTGGGAAAGGACAGCAATTCCTACGATAAAATGTAAACTATTAAATATTGGCCGGTGTACCTCCATTGAATTATATGAAACAATACATTCTTCTCCAGCAATTTCCCAACAAGGTTGCTTTGCAATCCTGCATGGATACCAGTCCCTTCAAACCCATCGGCACAAAGGACTTCCAAGAGTGCAGCCTCACTCCACTGGAGTCTAGGACTGGATTACAAGATCTAATTAAATGGACTGGGCCATGGAATGGGATTGCTACTATGGTCGACTTTACGTGGCAGATTTCATCACAAAACAAAATGACTCAAAATTGAATTGCGATCTAATTACCTGTGAATAAGATGGTAAACTACAATTCTGAAACTCGATCTAGCATTACGGAGACAGATCATCTTATGGAGGGTGTGTATGAAAGTGAACAATGTTTATTGTACTACCGATCTGGCCGAGAAGTTTAACCTCAAGAAATCCACACTCACACCATCACGCACATTGGTAAAAGATGGAGTGATGACGGAGAAGGAAAAATGGGCAATAATTATAAGTCCATCCATTGGTGAACCCTTACATGATTGCAAGTCCAATTTCTGCTGATGCAATTAAATAGGATGGTTTATTCCTGGTGTGGTGGAGGGGAATTGACTACAGAGTCCCAACCAGCTGTCAGATATAAATGTGCAGAAAGCCTCTGGAGCGGAAAAGACGACAAAAAGTAGTAAACACTGCCCAGTCCATCATCGGCTCTGACCTCCCTTCCATCGAGGGGATCTATCGCAGTCGCTGCCTCAAAAAGGCTGGCAGTATCATCAAGGACCCACACCATCCTGGCCACACACTCATCTCCCCGCTACCTTCAGGTAGAAGGTACAGGAGCCTACAAGGACCAGGTTCAGGAATAGCTACTTCGAGGGTACCCACTCAGCCAGCAGCATCAGGCGAAGGAGATAGGCGACGTTTCGGGCCGAGTTGAAGAAGGGTATCGGCCCGAAAGTCGCCTAACTTGACTTGGACAAAACTCTGAACATTAATAGCCCATTATCTGTTTATTTGCACTTTATCATTTTATTTATTCATGTGTGTATATATTTATATAATGGTATATGGACACACTGATCTGTTCTGTATTCATGCCTACTATGTTCTGTTGTGCTGAAGCAAAGCAAGAATGTCATTGTCCTATCAGGGACACACGACAATAAACTCACTTGAATCTTGAATCTATTAATGTGCACCCACATCAATCAAACAGTTATAAAAGTACATGCTCGTGTGCAAGCTTTCACAGAAAAAGCTTAGTCTTTTATACAAAATTTAAAAAACTGGACTTTGTGACTTTAGTTAACATGATACATGCGAGACACAATTCCAGGCAATGAATCGAACGTGATTTCTGGGATATCGAGTAGGAAAGACATAATTAAAAGCACACAGTCCACCGCCACTGGCTTCCTTTCAGAAAGAAAGCCAGTGAGTTCCGAAGAGTCGTCACAGCCTTCCATCTTCAGTGACCAATTTAAACACCATTACTATATCCATGTATTAAACACCTCAAAATCTCTAATCTATTCTTTCTGGAGGCAAGTATTTTAATTCTAATCTATTTTATTTCATTACACAAGCAATTGACTCTAATTTCAGTCCTTTAATTCAACAGTTTTACATTAATCTTGTTGGTTCGGTAGCCAGACACCACTTTCAGGCATCCCTGATTCCCCATGTAAACCATCCAAGCTGCCCAATTTGATCGCCTGTGGTTGCTTGGGTTCCGCGTGAGTAAACAGCAAACACGCACAAAATCCTGTCGCTATATTTCAAGATGGACCGAAAGCAAAATACCTCAGACGCTGCACAGACAAAATAAAAGGTCTGCACACACCTGGAGTATTGTGTACAGTTTTGGTCCCCTAATTTGAGGAAGGACATTCTTGCTATTGAGGGAGTGCAGCGTAGGTTTACAAGGTTAATTCCCGGGATGGCGGGACTGTCGTATGCTGAGAGAATGGAGCGGCTGGGCTTTTAGAGTTTAGAAGGATGAGAGGGGATCTCATTGAAACATATAAGATTGTTAAGGGCTTGGACTCACTAGAGGCAGGAAACATGTTCCCGATGTTGGGGGAGTCCAGAACCAGGGGCCGCAGTTTAAGAATAAGGAGTAAGCCATTTAGAACGGAGACTTTTTCCTCACAGAGAGTTGTGAGTCTGTGGAATTCTCTGCCTCAGAGGGCGGTGGAGGCAGAGAATTCTCTGGATGCTTTCAAGAGAGAGCTAGATAGGGCTCTTAAAGATAGCGGAGTCAGGGGATATGGGGAGAAGGCAGGAACAGGGTACTGATTGGGGATGATCAGCCGTGATCACATTGTAGCCTACTCCTGCACCTATTGTCTATTGACTAAAACAAAGTGCCAGGGTCTGTGTTAAGATAAAGTGATTTGTTTGCTCTCTCCCTTTCCATAGATGCTGCCTGCCCCATTGAGGGTTTCAGCAACTTTCCCCAAATTCTGCCACTCAACCACACGCGCACACTGGGGGAAATTTACAGAAGCCACTTAACCTGCCAACCAACTTTTCTTTGGGACTTTGGAGGAAGCCAGAACGTGCAGGGGAAGCCCATAGTCACAGGGAGAAAGCGCAAAGTCCACACAAGCAACACCCGAGGTCATGATTCATCATCGCGTGTCGCTGGAGCTGCGAGGCAGCAGATCTACCAGTTGTGCCAATGTGTCAACAAGAGCTGCGCGAGTCCACAGCTCAATTGCAACCACAAAGAGGACCAATGCCTCGGAACCTGCAAGCTGCTGAACGCAGAGCAAAGAACGGCGGTAGAGTTGCTGCCTTACAGCACCAGAGACCCGACTCCGAGCCTAATTAAATTGTTTAATCGATAACGTTTTATTCCTAACTGTCACTGTATGTCATGTTGTCACTTGCGGGCGGAGCACCAAGGCAAATTCCTTGTATGTGAATACTTGGCCAATAAACTTATTCATTCATTCAATTACAGGTGCTGCCTGTATGGAGTTTGTACGTTCTCCCCGTGACCGCCTACGTTTTGTCCAGGTCCTCTGGTTTCCTCCCACACTCCAAAGACGTGCAGGTGTGTAGTTTAATTGGCTTTGGTTAAAAATTGTGAATTGTCCCTAGTGTGCAGGATAGTGCTAGTATACGGGGATCGCTGGTCGATACCGACTCGGTGGGCCGAAGGGCCTGTTTCCGTGCTGTAACTCTAAAGTCAACTAAACTAAGGCGCACTCCATGGAATAGACAGAAAAGAGAAATAGTGTTAACAATTTGGATCGATCACCCATCATCAAAGCTGGGATAGGTTCTGAGAAACCACTGCAAAAGGTGGGGAAGGAGTAGGGAGGCGAGAACAAAAGCAAAGACTTGTGATTAGATGGTTAATGAGAAAAGGGACAACAAGCTCAAGACAAAAGGGACGGGGGGGGGGCACTAAACAGGATGAGTAAAGCAGCAAAAGATGCCACAAAGTGCCGGTGTTGTCAAGGAGGACTCTCTCTAACTTCTACAGGTGCATAGTAGAGAGCATGCTGACCGGTTGCATCATGGCTTGGTTCGGCAACTTGAGCGCCCTGGAGCAGAAAAGACGACAAAAAGTAGTAAACACTGCCCAGTCCATCATCGGCTCTGACCTCCCTACCATCGAGGGGATCTATCGCAGTCACTGCCTCAAAAAGGCTGGCAGTATTATCAAGGACCCACACCATCCGGGCCACACACTCATCTCCCCGCTACCTTCAGGTAGAAGGTTCAGGAGCCTGAAGACTGCAACGACCAGGTTCAGGAATAGCTACTTCCCCACAGCCATCAGGCTATTAAATTGGCTCGGACAAAACTCTGAACATTAATAGCCCATTATCTGTTTATTTGCACTTTATTAGTTCATTTACTCATGTGTGTATATTTTTATATAATGGTATATGGACACACTGATCTGTTTCGTAGTCAATGCCTACTATGTTCTGTTGTGCTGAAGCAAAGCAAGAATGTCATTGTCCTATCTGGGACACATGACAATAAACTCTCATGAATCTTGAATCTTGTGTAACTCAACAGGTCAGGCAGCATCTCTGGAGAACATGGATGGATGATAAAGGATTGTCCTCATCCGAAACATCAACTATCCCTGTAATTCAAAGATGCTGCTTGACCCGCAGAGTTACTCCAGCACATTGTGTCTTTTTGTTTTGGTAAACGAGCATCTGTAGTTCCTTGTGTTTAAAAAAAACAAAAGATTGGTCAAAATGATGTGTAAATGGGAGAAGCAGGGTAGTTATCTGAAAGGACAACATTCTGGAAATCTAAAGTGAAAATAATTTACTGGAAATGTTCAGCCTCGGAGGTTACATAGAATGACGAACCCTACAATCAGCAGGGCCGAGAAACATGGGTGGTGTCCTACTATGTAGCATGAGTATGAATGATGTTTAAGAAAGAACTCCAGATGCTGGAAAAATCGAAGGTAGACAAAAATGCTGGAGGAACTCAGCGGGTGAGGCAGCATCTATGGAGAGAATAGGCGACGTTTCAGGTTGAGGCCCTATTTCTTCGCTCCATAGATGCTGCCTCACCCGTTGAGTTCCTCCAGCATTTTTGTCTACGAATGTACTATTGATTGTTGGCACGAACATGGTGGGTTGACGGGCCGGTCTCCTTGGTGTACAGCAGGGAAGTAGGCCCTTCGACCCACTGGGTTTTATGACTCTGATCAGATCTGCAGTTACTGGCTGGTGTTGCTTAATGTACATTATTTACCTGAAACTTTCGTTCACTCGTTCACTCATAGGAAAATGAGTGTGCCAGTCGGTAAAGGGAGAAGTTAGTGTTATCCCTATTTAGTTTAGTTTAGTCTAGAGATAAAGCATGGAAATGGTCCCTTCTGCCCATTGAGTCTATGCCAACCATCGATCACCTGTTCACGCCGGTTCCAGGTTATCCCATTTGCTACCAGCTTTAAAGAGACTGCTTTCAGAAAATAAAACCAGAAAACATAGGAAACACTCGGCAGTTCAGGCAGCAGCTTAGGAGAGGGGATCAGAGTAACATTTCAGGCCAGAACAAAGGGGCTCAGACTTGAAACCTGCTGCTGCATTCACAAGGTAGACAAAAATGCTGGAGAAACTCAGCGGGTGAGGCAGCATCTATGGAGCAAAGGAAATAGGCAGCGTTTCGGGTCGAGACCCTTCTTCAGACTCATTCACATTCACATCTCCAGCCCCACTGTCACATATGGATTTCAACTCAAATTCTACCCTTGAAAAGGTCCCCGATCTGTAATATTAACTGTTTCATATTGCACAGAGGCTAAGAATTACCAGCATTTCCAGTTTTTATTTTAATAAACAGCACTCGCAGTTTCTTTTTTAATTTGCTTTCTGAATAAAAATCGGCTGTAGCCAAGACCATTTGCTCAGTCATACGAGCTGGACCATCTCCAACTCACTGGCAGACATTTGCTGACAATAAATACATTTAAAATAAGTGGAAGCACCAGAGGAGAAATTATTTCACAGATAATGATCCCCATCAGTAACATGATACTGGGAGATGGTGCAATTCATAGACAATTGAATGCACAACAGGGAGATGTAGGACTAACACAGGTTGTGTCAATGCAAGAATCTGAGGTGTGACATTCTCAGAGTGCCTGGAATGAGTATTTCCGATTGTCAAATTATTAAGACCGTAGTATTTGTTCCCATAATTGTGTCTCAACCTTCAAATTATTCGGCCGATATTAAGCCTCCCTTTGTAAAAATGCCACTTAGCCCAATTTATCAGGCTTTCAGAGATCATTTGGGAATCAGTAATTTCATGACAGGCTTGCGTGCCAGTTTTGCACAACCTTGGAAATGCTTTAAAAGCCATTAAAAACACAGACGCATTGCCAAGTGGACCCCACATTTTAAACTCTCAAGGGCCTGTCCCACTCGCGCGATTTTTGCCGGCACCTGTCATAGTCGCAGCAGGTTGCCGAAAATGTTCAACATGTTGAAAACCCAGCGGCTATTCATGACCGCCACATACCGGCGTCACATGTCGACATGGAGATGACACCTGTACGGTCGTGAGCAGTCGCCCGAAGAGTCGTACCTTTTTCTGGTCGCCGCTGGATTTTCAACATGTTGAAAACTTTTGGCCACCAGCTGCGACTGTGACGGGTGCCGGCAAGTCACCGAAAAAAATTGCGTAAGTGGGACAGGCCCTTTAGCCACTTTTTAAGCTTCTATTTGCAACCCACTTTATAAACCTCGAGTTTCTCTAGAAAAAAGGCTGAACTTTTCTCCCTCCCCAGACTAAAAACCTGTATTTCCACAGCTCCTGACACAACCTCAAGACCTTTACAGCTGATTTAAAAAAAAAACACCTTGTGCAGTACTGTTATGCTGTAGGCAATGCAATAGGCAATTGGTTCCCACGACAATCATGGAATCATGGAAAGACTGTAGTAGAGACAATGTTAAATCGACCAAGTACACCTTCAATGACCTTGATCAAGGGATCAACCCGACTCTCTCATGCTTCACTGAAGCAGTAGCATAGGACCCTTCACATACACCTGACAGTAGACAGACCTTCAGTATAACATCCTATCCAAGTGAGACAAAAAGATGCTGGAGTAACTCAGCGGGACTGGCAGCATCACCGATTCTGCCTGTCTCGCCGCTTTACTCCAGCATTTTGAGTCTATCTTCAGTGTATAACCAGCATCTGCAGTTCCTTCCGACCCATCCGTTCCTAGGGGCTGCACAGTGACGCAGCGGGGGAGTTGCTTCCTCACAGCGAATGCAGCGCCGGAGACCCGGGTTCCATCCCGACTACGGGCGCTGTCTGTACGGAGTTTGTACGTTCTCCCCGTGACCTGCATGGGTTTTCTCCGAGATCTTCGGATTCCTCCCACACTCCAAAGACGTACAGGTATGTAGGTTAATTGGCTCGGTATAAATGTAAAAAATGTCCCTCCTGGGTGTGGGATAGTGTTAATGTGAGGGGATGGCTGGTCGGCACGGACCCGATGGGCCGAAAGGGCCTGTTTCCGCGCTGTATCTCTAAACGTAAACTAAACTAAACATCCCATCCACGTGGCCTGACATCTGAAATACAAGCCCTCAGCATTGCAATGGAGCATCAGCCTCAACTTTGTGCTTGTATCTTTGGACGGGGAGGCAGCCTTGAGGTCGACATTCACATTGTGGTTCGCAAAAAGGGGAATAAAGTTTCCATAATGGCAGATTCATTTAGTTTAGAGATACAGAGCCAACCAGCGATCCCCGCACACATCAACACTCTCCGACACACCCTCGGGACAATTTTACTTTCACACCAAGCCAATTAACCTGCAATCCTGTTCATCTTTGGATTGTGGGAGGAAACCGAAGATCTTGGAGAAAACCCACGCGTTCACAGGGAGAACGTGCAAACTCCACACAGACAGCGCCCCTAGTCGGGTCTCTGGCACTGCAAGGCAGCAACTCTACCACTGCGCCACCTTGCTGCCCTTCATATACATATTTCACATACAGCTTCTCTATATCCCTTATTCAGATTTCATATTTACATTAGTCTCTGGTGCTCATTGACCTTTCTTGCCTCTATTATTATTCACTAAGGGGGAAAAAAAGAGAATTCCACCCCTCTTCTTTATAGGGGTGTTTATTCAAAGGGGGCAGAGTCACACGGGGGCCGATATCCAGTCTCAGCCACTTCAGTGGCAGTGAAGCTGAATTTAGCCTCAGCACAAGGGTGAGATGCAGATCAAGTGAGCCAAATATCCCAACCTGGGGAAAGTCCACAGGAGGACATCAGACCAGCCGCATGCCACAGGTGAATGTCAGGCCACCATCCCCTATCTCACCTGACCACTGCAAGGTCTGTTGACGCTCGCCTCAGAATATCTACCACAAGTAACTACAGATGCTGGAATCTTGAGCAAAAAATAAAAAAATAAAGTCCTGGTGGAACTCAGGAGGTCAGGTAGCATTTGTGGAGGCTAATGGATGAAGAAGGGCCCCGACCCGAAACGCACTCTTGTCCATTTCCCTCCACAGATGGCGCCTGGCCCACTGAGTTTTTCGGCAATTTGACTTTTTTTGCGTGTATAACAGCTCAAGCCGCTGGGATGCGCTGTGGTACTTATGTTGCCTTGCGTGGGCGTAAAGCAGAGAACTTTAACGGACTGGGAGGTGGCCAGGATCTGCCATTTAGTGTACTGAGCTCTACAAGAGAGCTAGCTACAGGATGTATTCAAGAGAGAGTTGTGCCCCTGTCCCACTTAGGAAACCTGAACGGAGAACTCTGGAGCATTTGCACCCCACCCAAGGTTTCCGTGCGGTTCACAGAGGTTTTTGTCAGTCGAGAGTGGTTTCTGTTTTAAAAATCGGTACTTTTTTTAGTCAAAGCCGGTTGCGATGCTAGTCGAAGGTGGTTGCCGGAGGACAAAAACCTCCGGGAACCGCACGGAAACCTTGGGTGGGGCGCAAAGTCTCCAGAGGTTTCCGTTCAGGTTTTTTAAGTGGGACAGGGGCATTAGGTACAGCTCTTAGGGCTAAGGGATATGGGGAGAAAGCAGGAACGGGGTACTGATTTTGGATGATTGGCCATGATCATAGGGCTGAATGGTCGAAGGGCCTACTCCTGCACCTATTTTCTAGGACTCTATGTTTCGATGTCCACACAGACCAAGGACTCCTGTTGCAATTGCCTGTTTGCGGCTAATTACCCGACCGTAGCAGGGACAAATATAGGGACCAGGGGTGCCGGTCTGAATAAAGGACTGCACAAGGAAATATATAGCCAGTTACCGCTGCTGACCACAGAAGAGCCACCACCTCCACACTGCACTGGAGCAGCAGTGAGTTACACATTTACAACCAGTGGTTAAATGATTCATTGTTGTGTTAAAGAAGGAACTGCAGATGCTGGGGAATCGAGGGTACACAAAAGGCTGGAGAAACTCAGCGGGTGCAGCAGCTTCTAAGGAGCGAAGGAGATAGGCGACGTTTCGGGTCGAGACCCTTCTTCAGACTCGACCCGAAACGTCACCCATCTCCTTCGCTCCTTAGATGCTGCTGCACCCGCTGAGTTTCTCCAGCCTTTTGTGTACCATTAAATGATTCATGTCTATTTGTTGTCCACACTTGCATGCAAAGATTGGCCACTTGGGTGTGACAGAGGGCAAGCGGGCCTCTGCATCAGGACGTCTGTTTAAATACAATAATATCAATTGAAAAGAAACTGGATAACATAACGATGACTTACAGAAAAATAACACTTGCTGCAAGCCAGCTTTTGAAACACTCTCCTAGAACTGCTTCAGCCATGGTATTTCTAGCTTTCCCCTGCGCATTTCGTATTAATAAATCATAGTTTATTCCGGCAGCCCAGACTTAGTATCAAAAGAGCCCCAGTATATACGTATAGTTGGATCCAGTCCGAGCCAGATTAAACCAGCTTGCTTCACTGAACACAGCTTCAAAGTCTGGGATTTTCTTTCTGTCCGCAGTATTCCTTCACCAAGACCAGTCCCCAAATGAGGAAACTTACAGGATCGGGAGGTGACCAAGTCCCGGCAGTGCCGTGTCGGGGTTGGGGTCGGAGCCCAACTGCGCTCAGTCCTCCCGCTCCCGCTTGAGGTTTTCCGGAGGGAACAGCATGCTGTCGGGATCCGCCGACGTTGGTAACTCAACGGTTTCCTCCTTCACCTGCACTGCGATGACTGAGAGAGAGGGAGAGGGAGAGAGAGAGAGAGAGAAAGCACAGAACAGGAAAATTTCCCTCAATCGAGCCGAACTCACTGAAAAACCGTCGGTCTGTTCAATACTGAACTGAAGATAGGATCACCAAATGCTGGAGTAACTCAGCGGGTCAGGCAACATCTCTGTTTCGGGTCGAGACCCTTCTTCGGACTGGTCCGTTCAATATGTTTGTTAACAAACACTTGCAGGAGGTTGACTTGCAGCTCATCTGTGCGAGCTCACTGCTCCTAGTGTGGAGACAGACCTCTCGACAGAGCGGTGTTACACTCACCAGTGCAAGCCAGGAGGTGTTGCCCTGATACTGGCAATTGGGGCAGCTGCTGAATGACTCTTAAGTTATGTCACAGGAAGAGGCTGTGATTTCCTTGCAATAACATGTCATTTATTTTTATAAGGTCTGAGTTTTACATCCAATTTCTCCATGGCTTCAATTGCTTACATCTGGTGGGTGTATGGAACAAGCTGCCGGAGGAGGTAGTTGAGGCAGATATTGCAGCAGCATTTAAAATACACTTTGGCAGGTATATGGATGGGAAAGGTTTCGAGGGATATGGGGCAAACTGGGTAAATGGGGCAAGCTTGGGTGGGGCAATTTGGTCTGTATGGACGACTTGGGCCAAAGGGCCTGTTTTCCATGCTGTATTTATTACTCTACCTGCAGCCTCTTTCAATGCTTCAAACCTCAGTCCCAGTCCTCTAACATTGGACTCTTGTAAACCATCACTTCTCCATTGCATCTCCATGTCTAACAACCCCAGCTTCCAGAGTTCCCTCCAAGATTCTCTCCACCTTGCGACTCTGGTTTATGTTCTTGAATTTCCTCCCGACCTCATCTTTCCTAATTTCTCCATTTTCTTTAATCTTGTCACACGTCTAACCTTTTCTTGAAAAGCACATCCAAGCGTTCCATATTTGTAACCCACGTTTCCAACCTTTGTTTTTTTTTTTTTTAAGAAATACAGTGTGGAAACAGTCCCCCTGGCCCACCGAGTCCGCACCGACCCATACCCGACCCATACACTAGTTCTATCCTACACACTAGAGGCAATTTACAGAAGCCAATTAAGCTACAAAAACGGAGCATCCGGAAAGAACGCACGCTGTCACAGGGAGAGCTCGTACAGACAGCACCCATAGTCAGAATCGAACCTGGGTC
The DNA here is from genome assembly GCA_035221665.1 of Okamejei kenojei. NCBI lineage: Eukaryota > Metazoa > Chordata > Chondrichthyes > Rajiformes > Rajidae > Okamejei > Okamejei kenojei. The sequence goes on from CM069167.1 coordinate 7,187,600, forward strand.
TCTTGTGCTGTAAGGAAACAACTCTTTATCTTCATTCAGGTAATCTTCTGTACTAATCGAGGAATTTCTCTCAACCATGGAAGTACAGTGCCCTCCAGAATGTTTGGGACAAAGACCCATCATTTATTTATTTGCCTCTGTACTCCACAATTTGAGATTTGTTATAGAAAAAAATCACATGTGGTTCAAGTGCACATTGCCTGACTTTATTAAAGGCCATTATTATACATTTTGGTTTCACCATGTAGAAATTACAGCTGTGTTTATGCATAATCCCCCCCCCCCCATTTCAAGGCACCATAATGTTTGGGACACATGGCTTCAGAGGGGTTTGTAATTGCTCAGGTGTGTTTAAATGCCTCCTTAATGCAGGTATAAGAGAGCTCTCAGCACCTAGTCTTTCCTCCAGTCTTTCCATCACCTTAGGAAACTTTTATTACTGTTTATCAACATGAGGACCAAAGTTGTGCCAATGAAAGTCACAGAAGCCATAATGAGACTGAGAAACAAGAATAAAACTGTTAGAGACATCAGCCAAACCTTAGGCTTACCAAAATCAACTGTTTGGAACATCATTAAGAAGAAAGAGAGCACTGGTGAGCTTACTAATCGCAAAGGGACTGGCAGACCAAGGAAGACCTCCACAGCTGATGACAGAAGAATTCTCTCTATAATAAAGAAACATCCCCAAACACATGTCCGACAGATCAGAAACACTCTTCAGGAGTAAGGTGTGGATTTGACCATTGCCCGCAGAAGACTTCATGAACAGAATTACAGAGGCTACACTGCAAGATGCAAACCACTGGTTAGTCGTAAAAATAGGATGGCCAGGTTACAGTTTGCCAAGAAGTACTTAAAAGAGCAACCACAGTTCTGGAAAAAGGTCTTGTGGACAGATGAGATGAAGATGAACTTATATCAGAGTGATGGCAAGAGCAAAGTATGGTGGAGAGAAGGAACTGCCCAAGATCCAAAGCATACCACCTCATCTGTGAAACATGGTGGTGGGGGTGTTATGGCCTGGGCATGTATGGCTGCAGAAGGTACTGGCTCAATTATCTTCATTAATGATACAACTGCTGATGGTAGTAGCATATTGAATTCTGAAGGGTATAGACACATCCTATCTGCTCAAGTTCAAACAAATGCCTCAAAACTCATTGGCCGGCGGTTCATTCTACAGCAAGACAATGATCCCAAACATACTGCTGAAGCAACAAAGGAGTTTTTTCCAAAGCGAAAATATGTCAATTCTTGAGTGGCCAAGTCAATCACCCGATCTGAACCCAATTGAGCATGCCTTTTATATGCTGAAGAGAAAACTGAAGGGGACTAGCTTCCAAAACAAGCATAAGCTAAAGTTGGCTGAAATACAGGCTTGGCAGAGCATCACCAGAGAAGACACCCAGCAACTGGTGATGCCCATGAATCACAGACTTCAAGCAGTCATTGTATGCAAAGGATATGCAACAAAATACTAAACATGACTACTTTCATTTACATGACATTGCTGTGTCCCAAACATTATGGTGCTCTGAAATGGGGGGACTGTGTTTAAACACTGCTGTAATTTCTACACGGTGAAACCAAAAGGTATAAAAATGGTCTTTATTAAAATCTGACAATGTGCAATTTAACCACATGTAATTTTTTTTCTATTACAAATCTCAAATTGTGGAGTACAGAGGCAAATAAATAAATGACGGGTCTTTGTTCCAAACATTATGGAGGGCACTGTAGGTGCTATAACACCAGGATAAGTGCTCAACCAAGAAAACAAAACCCAAAGCCAAAGTAGTATCTAAACTGTGTCAGAAGGGTCTGAAGAAGGGTCTCGACCTGAAACGTTGCCCATTTCTTCTCTCCAGAGTTGCTGCCTCACCCGCTGAGTTACTCCAGCATTTTGTGTCTACCTAGTATCCAAACTGCATGTACATGCTTATGCTAAGGACAATAACTAACTCCAGATGCAATAGTAAGCAACCTACATGCTAACAAGTACATAAAAAACTGATGGTGTAGATGCAAGTATATCATTGGGATTATCACGTGGCCACCTCCCTTCACTGGTGTTTTGTTGAGTTAGGCCCACAACACTTCAGTTCATACGCACTTTATAAGCAGTTCAGAAAAGCATTACTAGATTAATACCTGCAATGAACAGTTTATCTTATAAGGAAAGGCTGGACATTCTGGGCGTATCCACTGGAATTGAGAGAATGAGAGGGAAGCTTGTCGGAGACATTAGAAATTCCTGTGAGGTATCGACTAGGTCAGCGGTTCCTAACGTGGGAGTGGAGACCCCTGTGGGGGGTCATTTGGGGCTTTACCGGGGGACATGATGGGGTCATAAACATATTCACTTGTTGAGCCCATGTTTAGGAACCTAACAAAGGTACATAGCACACACAGTATTTTGATCGCTTATGTGCGTACGTATGCCAAAAAGGTTAAGAACCACTGGACTAGGTGGGTGCAGAATGCTTCTTTTACAGTTAAGGGCGATGGCTAAAAAAAAAAAAAATAAAAAAATTAAATAGAAGAGGTCATCAATTTAAGACAAATTCAGCAAATTGTTATTTCTCAGAAGTTTGAGTCTCTTTGGAATTCTTTTCCTCAAAGGAAGCAGAATGGTTTCAAGGTAGAGGTAGATAGGTTCTTGAATAAGGAATGATAGGTCGTCATTGTAGATAAGAATGTGGAGTTTTGATTACAATCAGATCGATCAAGGCCTCATTATTTAGAGAAGCAGTCTTGAGGGGAGATGAGAGTGGCCTAATTCTGCTCCGCATATGTTCCGTATAATAATAATAAAATTACTTTATCAGAGTATTGAAAACAATTTATCGCTCTTAGTATTGTACAAATTCTTCTCAACCTTTTACAATTTTTGTTATCCTGTCTGACATTTGAATTACTCAACATGGCCACAATATAAAACTCATCTCTAGTATTTTCTCCTTTAGGTGCTGACTAACCTGCAGGTGCTTTCAACTGGTTTTTTTTTAATAACAGAAGACATGGTTTTTCTTACTTTCATCTTCAGTCAGCTCCTCCTTTCCTATTGGGTTGAGTAATGCCTCTGGCTGCTCCTTCATTCCTTGGTTCACCAACAGCGTCCCCTTCTCTGCAAAGACGAAGTGGGAAAGTTATTTTCATCCCAGGGAAAGGCACAATGTTCTGGAGTAACTCAGCGGCTCGGGCAGCATCTCTGGAGAACGTGGATAGGTGGTGGGTGACGTTTCGGGTCGAGACACTTCTTTTCTTTCATTTCTCGACCCGAAACATCGCCCATTAATTCTCTCCAGAGATGCTGCCTCACCTGCTGACTTACTCCAGCATTTTGTGTCCACCTTCGATTTAAATCAGCATCTGCAGTTCTTTCTTACACATGGATAGATGACCCTTCTTCACACTGACTCCCGGACTTGAAGCTTCCGGTTTCTCCACAGATGCTGCCTGTGCTGTTGAGTTACTCCAGCAGTTTGTGTCTTTTTTTGTAAAAACTAGCATTTGCAGGTGCTTGTTTCTCTAGCACCAGTAGCATCACATAGACACAGCAAGACACAAAAATATGAATTATACACAACCTACACGTAAATTGTACAAGAAAGTGAAAAGAAAAAGACTGTCTAAAATAAGAGAACTTAGTGCAAAACTACACAGGAAAGTCCATGGTGGTGCAAGAGGTGGTCTGTTGAATTGGTCGATTCAAGAAACCTGAAAAAAAGTTAATTCTAAATTCTAAAGTTAACTAGCCTTTTAATGACTTTGTTGCGACTGCTTTTTGTGGGAAAGCATTTGAATATTTGGTTGCAACATGGAGGTACACAGTTCCAGCTGATCTTCTAGGCGGGTATCCGTCATTTGTGACCTTAAGGGCATCTTGATTTGGGTTAGTTAGGAGAAGGTAGATTCACAGCAATAAGTGGTTGAAAAGCAAGAAAGCATTTTTCGTGCATATTGCTGAAGATGTGGGTATTCTACTGCATTTTCCCATATTTCAATCGGATCTTTTTTAGCGTCTAATAAGGTCATTAAAATGTCATCTTCTGAGAGCTCAATCAATTCCATCTGTAGTTCTTTAGGAGCCTTGGAGACATCAACTAGGCGAGGTTGAAATGCTAATTTGAATGCTAATAAAATGCAAATTTTGTTGGATCTCCTTTTACTCTTTGGTATTTTAAATACTTTCATTTTAAGATTAAAATAAAAATAATAAGACGAACAAAAACATATTAATAAAAATAAAAGGATTTGTTGTACAAAATTTGGATTCATTCCAAAGGCCGCACTTAATGGCCTAGAAGGCCGCATGCAGCCTTAAGGCCGCAGGTTTCCCACCTCTGTCCTAGATGAAAATGCCACCTTCTTGAGACGGCATCTCCTGTAGATGCTTTCGATGGTGGAGTAGGAAGTGCCTACAGACTCCAACTGATGCAGTCCACAGATCACTGCAGCCTTTTGCGTTCCCGTACGTTGGAATTGCCGTACCAGTCCCTGGTGCAACCAGTCAGGCTTGATAACTAGGTGAACAATCAAGGAATTGAAGGACATGGGTATCTGGCACGGACGAGGTGGTCAGGCCAGCGTACATCAACCATGATCGTATTGAATGGCGGTGGAGGATTGAGGGGCCTGGTGGCCTACTCCTGCTCCCATTGTCTTGTCTCTCCCATAGAAGACTGCGGAGGGACAACCAAATCTCAACATGAATCAACATGCTGGGACCCCAGCGGAAGGCTCCACCGACATAGCCACACTGCACCAAACAAGAGGCAGCTTCTTGTACATTCAATTCAACAATCAAGAGTGCGTATTTGTCATATGTACCGACATGAACCAGGACAATTAGCTTCCAACTAGCTGCATCTGTACCGCCTTAAATTAAATTATCTGGATTTCCTGTGGTATAAGTTCATAAGACATTGGAGCAGCATTAGGCCAATCGAGTCTGTTCCGCCATTTGATGGTGGCTCATATTTTTCCCTCTCAACCACTACTTTATAACAGCAGCCCCATTTCATGCATTGAAAAAAAAAGTCAATTAATTTTAATTTCTGGCAAGGTAGATCTGGGCTCTATTTAATGTAGCACTATTTAACTGCTGGTTAAGCACAAAAGCTTGTGCTTTTTGGAATAAATTAGAGCAAACACACAAAGTGCTGGAGTTACTCAGCAGGGCAGGCAGCATCTATGGAGGGAATCAACAAGCGACATTTCGGGTCGGGAAAAAATCTTTACAGAAATTCGAAATTGGAGCAGTCGGACAGCAAAGGTCTCAACATTAACTCTCATTACACTGTTAAAATGAGAATAGAGTCATACAGCATGGAAACTGGCCTTTCGGTCCACACCCACGCCAGCCAACATGCCCCATCTACGATGGATACAAAACGCTAGAGTAACTCAAGATTCAAGAGACATTTATTGTCACAAGCACCAATTGGTACAGTGAAATTTGGGGTCACCATACAGCCATACGAATAAATTAAAAAAACTCAACAGAACAGGCAGCATCTCTGGATTGAAGGACAGGGTGACGTTTCAGGTCGAGATCCTTCATCAGATTGAGAGTCAGGGGAGAGGGAGACACACCAGAGATAAGGAAGTGTAAGGTGTGGGAGCAAAACACCAAGCCAAATCTAACCAAGGGGACAGTCAGACTAGAGCAGAGATTCATATTTCCGGGCAACATTCAATGAAGCACAAAAATGTGAAAGAGGATCAGTGTCGGGACTTACGTTTCTTCTTCGACTTCTTTGACTTGTTGGTTTCTGCTGCCGGTTTTTCAGAAGCTGCGTACAAAGTAAGGTCAAGAAATCTTAAATTAATGAAACTGTAATTAGGGTAAACAGCATATTTATCTGGGCAGGAAGGAAACCAAAGAAAGACACAAAATGCTGGAGTAACTCAGCGGGACAGGCAGCATTTCTGGAGAGAAGGGATGGGTGACATTTCGGGTTGAGACCCTTCTTCAGACGGTCTAAAGGGTAACTTGCTCCCATGAAAATTATATTCTGCACTCTATCCTTCCCTTCACTCTATCTGTTGTACTGGAGTTTGGCTTGGTTGTATTTATGTACAGTATTAATGGATCTAATTGGATAGCAAGCAAAATAAAGCTCATCACCGAACCTGTAATGGATCAATAATGAATCTAAACCTTTAGGTTGCACATTGGCGCAGCCGAATGAAAAATCATTTTATTTCATTCACATGTTTAAACTATAATGTTTTATTCTTAATGCTTTATGTTTTATTCTCAATTGTACTGTATGTCGTGCTGTTACTTGCGAGCGGAGCATCAAGGCAAATTCCTTGTATGTGTACGTACCAGATGTACCTGTACATCTGGCCGCCCACAGCGGCGACTGTGGAGGTTTGTGGTCCCGGCCACGGGGGAAAATGGAGGAGGACTGACTGGACTTTGTGCCTTCCACCACAGTGATGAATGCTTTGTGTTACATTTTTATTGTGTATTGTGTGTTAATTTTTTTATGGTACCGCTGCTGGCAAATTCATTTCACTGCACTGTATTGTGTATGTGACAAATAAATCTGACTATTGACTACTTGGCCAATAACATATTAATTCATTCATTTATCCTGTAGTGTCTGCTCTTCTCTGCACCGCAAGATTATATTTGGTCCTTTGCAAAACCACTCATCTTTACCCTGGCTGGTAAGAAACAATATTAAGATGTTATCTGTGGGGGAGGATGGTCTATGCTGGTTACATCCAGGACTATCTTCCCAACTTCAGTTTGTCATAAATTGATGATTTTGGGCACATCAATTCCCTCACAAGTAAGCGCCTCATCAGAGAAATATTATTAAACCTGAAAACTATTTTCTTTGGTCTCTGCCGAACAATGCACATTAACACACACTGCCCTCCCAGGCTGAACCCACGTCCAGACATCTTGCACATAGGCAGCCCTGGGTGAGTTCTCTCTTGGCTTACCAAAATGGGTGCACAGGTTCAGATAGGCAAACAGTTGGCTTGCATGGTTCGAATCGCACACCATAAAAACTTAAACTTACACAGTGCTTTTAACTTACAAGAACTTTTTCACAACTCTCACACGTAATGGGAAGCTTAGATTTAGTTTAGTTTAGAGAAACAGGCCCTTTCGCCCACCCAGTCCGCGCCGATCACCCATACACTAGTTCCGTTTTTCACACTCAGGCCAATTTACAGGAGCCAATTAACCTAGAAACCTACACATCTTTGGAATGTGGGACGAAACCGTAGCACCCGTAGAAAATCTATGCAATCACAGGGAGAATGTACATACTCCATACAGACAGCTCCATGCAGACAACACCAGTCAGTATCGTCCTGAAGGCAGTAACTCTACCGCTGGGTGACTGTGGAGCCCCATTCTAGAGATAATTTGCCCCCGAAGGTCTCAAAGTGGTTGCATTGTGCTTGCACATGTGATTTATTTCAGGTAAAGAGTGCCAAAGACTGATCAGGATTAGATGTCCCGAGATGGCTTTCTTCCCTGAGAACAGTGGACTCTATAGTTTAAAGAGATACAGTGCGGAAACAGGCCCTTCAGCCCACTACGTCCGCATACCATCAATCCCCGTACACTAGCACTATCGTATACACTTGGGACAATTTTTACCAAAGCCAATGCTTCTCATTATAAGCATCTAATGAAGCTTTTTTCTGATCTCAGTCCAGCTTGATTGCTGCATAAAGGTGACAGATGTAAAAGGCCATGCATCCAGCGTTATCCCATGTAACTGAGGCCTTGACAATAACAGTATATATACTGTCCACTCAACCAGCAATGAGTTGATCTCCATTTTAAAAGTAGGGAACTTGTTCCACAGTTTTTGTACGAGGGCGCAGCAGTAAAGTTGCGGCCTTACAGCGCCAGAGACCCGGGTTCGATCCTGATTACGGCTGCTGTCTGTATGGAATTTGTACGTTCTCCCCGTGACCTGCGTGAGTTTTCTCCGGGAGCTTTGGTTTCCTCCCACACTCCAAAGACGTACAGGTTTGTAGGTTAACTGGCTTGGTTTAAATGCAAATTGTCCCAGGGTGTGTGGATATTATTAATGTGCAGGGATCGCTGGTTGGCGCAGACTCGATGGGCTGAAGGGCCTGTTTCCGTTTCCGTGCTGCATATCTAAACCGATATTATAAATATAAACAAATATTAGGGTCATTGACACACTAATCTCATTGATAGGACGGCCGGTGGAAGCAAATTTCAGAAGTCGAGGTGAAACATTTGTCTGGGTCGTAATATAGGGTTAAAAAAAATCAGCTCAATGTCAAAAAGAAAAGCAATCATCTGAAATTGTAGTGACAGATGGAGATGAATTCAGCGGAAAGCAGAATCTTTTGTGGGGGGTTGAAGATCATGAAATTGATACAAAATTGAAAATCCCAATGTTGGGCGAGTCTAGAACCAGGGGCCACAGTCATAGAATAAAGGGGAGGTCATTTAAGACTGACGTAAGAAAAAACTTTTTCACCCAGAGAGTTGTGAATTTGTGGAATTCCCTGCCACAGAGGGCAGTGGAGGCCAAATCACGGGATGGATTTGAGAGAGAGTTGGATAGAGCTCTAGGGGCTAGTGGTCAAGGGATATGGGGAGAAGGCAGGCACGGGTTATTGATAGCGGACGATCAGCCATGATCACAATGAATGGCGGTGCTGGCTCGAAGGGCCGAATGGCCTCCTCCTGCACCTATTTTCTATGTTTCTATGTTTCTATAACAAGGGCACAAAACTGGACATCGTGGCATTATATCTGTAGATGACATCTACTGAACATAGATAGATACTTGAATAACTCAGCGGGACAGGCAGCATCTCTGGAGAGAAGGAATAGTCTCGACCCGAAACGTTATCCATTCCATCTCTCCAGAGATGCTGCCTGTCCCGCTGAGTTACTCCAGCATTTTGTGCCTATTTTCGGTTTCGGTATCTGCTGTTCCTACACAGATACTTTATTTTTTATCACATGTGACATGTCACAGTGAAATTAGGATGATTCCTTATGTTTGCATGAAGAGATGATCTTCAAAGGAGAAGCAATTGTTTGACACCTTACCTGGTGCTACAGGCTCTTGCAGTTGATAGCCCGTCAGCTCACACCAGCCTACTGGATACACATCTGGCGACTCGCAGTCCACCCACTGATCATACTCATCGTCCCACCCATCAAAATGGATCTTCAGCAGGCGGTTCACCACTCGCGTGATGGTGGCCACACAGATCAAGCGAGGCTCCATCAGGTCGACAGCCTCAAGCTTCATTCCGGGCTCAAAACCGTGATATGGAATGTCCTGAGAAATAAGGAGGACAGCTAGCATCACACCACAGACTTGTAGCACTTGTAAATCAGGCGATATTGTTCTTCTGAAGATAAGACACAAAGAGCTGAAGCAATGTGTAACGGTGGCACAGCGGTAGAGTTGTTGCCTGACAGCGCTAGTGAACCGGGTTCGATCCCGACTACAGATGCTGTCTGCATGGAGTTTGTACGTTCTCCCCCTGGCCACGTGGGTTTTCTCCGAGATCTTCGGTTTCCTCCCACACCTCAACGACGTACAGATTTGTAGGTTTCTTGGCTTAGTATAAGTGTAAATTGTCCCTTTGTGTATAGGATAGCGTTAATGTGCGGGGATCATTGGTCGGCACGGACTTGGTGGGCCGAAGGGACTGTTCCCGTGCTGTTTGTCTCCCAATAAAACTCGGCAGGTCAGGCAGCATCTCTGGAAAAATGGAATAGGTGAAGTTTCGGGTAAAACCCCTTCTGCAGACTGAAGGACAATAACAGAGGGCTGTAGAGTCCAAGCCAATTGATATTTTTAAGGCGAAGATTGATATTCGTGATTAGTACGGGTGTCAAGGGTTATGGGGAGAAGGCAAGAGAATAGGGATGAGAAGGAGGGATAGATCAGCCATGATTGAATGGCGGAGTCGACTTGATGGGCCGAATGGCTTAATTCTCCTCCTATCACTTAATTCATCTGTAACTTCCTAATTACCACTGCTATCTGCTCAGAAAATTAGTCCTGATTCAGAATGGCATACTGGGACCAAAATAAATAAGTGAAACAAGGTCCGCTGGATCTCCTGGTTTGTAACTAAGGTTGCCACAAGGTCCTATAAGTAATGTGCTAATTACCCAATCATCTACTTTGCGATACTTGCTGTAGTATAATTATAAATGAGAACATAGCAGAACACACCCTTGTTCCTCACTGAATAACACAAGAACTATTATAATCCAGCAGAGAAGGTAGAACATAGAGACAGCATGAAACAGACCCATTTGCCCAGCTTCCCACACCAACCAACATATCCCATCTACAATAGTCCCACCTGCCTGCGTTTGGCCCATATCCCTCTAAATTTGTCCTATTCATGTATATTCCACCTGTCTAAATGTTTCCTGAACGTTGCGATAGTACCTGTCTCAACTACCTCCAGCTGCTCATTCCATACACACACCACATAACCATTTCACACACTTTGTGTGAAAAAGTTAGCCCTCAGGTCCCTATTAAATCTTTCCCTTCTCACCTTAAAGCTATGTCCTCTGGTTCTTGATTCTCCTACTCTGAGCAAGAGACTCTGTGAATCTACCCAATCTATTCCTCTCATGATTTCGAACACCTCGATAAGACCATCCTTCATCCTCCTGCGCTCCAAGGAATAGTATCCTAGACTGCTCAGCCTCTCTGTGTAGCTCAGCCCCTAGAGTCCTGGCAACATCCTCGTAAAGATGGGGCAAATTTTGATGTTGAATCTGAAAGATCAGGACTAGACTACCTCAACTTGCAATGCTATGGTCAAGTTACAAAGTATAATTGAGCATTTATTCCATTACGGTTTATTGTATATTTATTGTGTTGTGGCAGCAACACGCCAATAAAACTGCAACATGCAGGAATTTAATGTTCTGTTCCCTGAGCATACGACAATTAAACACTCTTGACTCTCTTGCAGAATACTGGATTGTAATGCGTCGGCTGGGCTTGTATTCACTGGAATTTACTAGAATGAGAGAGGATCTTATAGAAACATAAAATTCTTAAGGATTGGACAGGCTAGATGCAGGTGAAATGTTCCCAATGTTGGGAGAGTCCAGAACCAGGGGGGCACAGCTTAAGAATAAGGGGTAGGCCATTTGGGACTGAGATGACTGAGATGAGGAAAACCTTTTTCACCCAGAGAGTTGTCAATCTGTGGAATTCTCTGCCACAGAAGGCAGTGGAGGCCGATTCACTGGATGTATTCAAGAGAGAGTTAGATAGAGCTCTTAGGGCTAATTGAATCAAGGGATATGGGGAAAAAGCAGGAATGGGGTACTGAATTTGGATGATCAGCCATGATCATATTGAATGGCGGTGCTGTCTAGAAGGGCCGAATGGCCTACTGCTACGCCTATTTTCTATGTTTGAATCTCCAACGCTCAGATGAGGATGCTTCCAATTGAGTCCGAGGTGACACAGAACACGCAGTACAGCAGGATCATCCTTGGCTTGGAGATGGAATGAAGGACAGTTTAATTGGCTTTAGTAAATTGTCCCGTGTGTAGGATAGAACTAGTGTTGAGTTTCAGTTTTAGGGATGCAGCGTGGGAACAGGTCCTTCAGCCCACCGAATCCACACCGACCTGCGGCCCCCTGACACTAGCACTATCCTACGCACTAGGGACAATTTACGATCTTTACCGAAGTCAATTGGCCTACAAACTGGTACGTCTTTGGAGTGTGGAGGAAATCGGAGCACCGGGGGGAAATCCACGCTGTCACGAGGAGTACAAACTCCATACAGACAGCAGTCGTAGTCAGGATCTAGCGCGGAAAGGCAGCAACTCCACCGCTGCCCCACCATGCTGCCCAGAAGACACTTCCACAAATGCTGCCCGGCACACTGAGTTGCTCCATAATAGAGTCACACAGAATAGAAACAGGCTCTTCAGCCCAACTTGCCCGCACCGTCCAAAGTGCCCCATCTATGTTAGTCCCACCTGCCTGCATTTGGCACCATATCATTCTAAACCTTTTCCAGCAGAGAAAGTTTGTTTTTGCTCCAGATTGCAGCATTTGCAGTCACTTGCATCTCCAACCCGTCAACAATGAACCACATCACCAATGTTCAGAGGGGAAAAAAAACAAAATCACATAAGAAAATATTCCACATCACTCACCCGAATAAAGAGACTAGCAGGGGCTGCCACAGTGCCAGACTCTATTAAATATGTTTCCCAGTCAAAGTCCTTATTGTAGCCTGGAAGCATAAAACACAAAACAGGTCATGGGCTGTATACTGTATAAGTGTACTATTGCTACACATTGGAACTGTATCTGAGATGCTTATCCAATATGTATCTCAGTGCTTATGGAAAGTGATACTTGTACTGAACAGTATATAGAAATGAATTTAAACGTACCTTGGTACATGTGACAAATAAAGACATACCAAGACTCCTAACTGAAGAAATAACCTCTTAGCATCTACCCCGACAAGTCCAATTCAGTCCCAAAGAACATGTGGAAAGACATTAAGGCCCAGCTACTTCAACATTACAAAATGCTATCTTTGGGAAGAAAATAGGTAACGTTTCGGGCCTATTCCCCCAATTACACTGGGGGATTTCTTCATGAAGTCATGCCCAATATTTATCCCTCAACCAACAAGTTAAAGGCATTACCTCGTCATTTTCGAGTTATTTGTGCAAGTTTGCCCTCTGCCAAAAAAGGTGGGCAGGTTTCTTATATCGCAAAAGTGAGCAAAAGCACGACATTAACCGTGAAAGAGTTTGGGATTTATTAAAAGGAATGCGAAAAGCAGCAGTGCAAATGTAAATAGTATCATCTTCCCGTTAGGGGAAAACAGACAGGGACATGTTGGCCAGTGTGGGCAAGTTGGCCAAAGGGCCCGTTTTCACACTGTATCACTCTATGACTCCAAACAAATGTTATCTTCATATTTACAACAGATTGCGGTTAATAGAACATAGAAACATAGAAGCATAGAAAAACAGGTGCAGGAGTAGCTCTTACTGTCTCCTCCCCTTCTCAGCTCTCCCTCAGCCCTCTGGCTCCTCCTCTTCCTTTCTCCTTTCTTATCCCCACCCTACATCAGTCTGAAGAAGGGTTTTGGCCCGAAATGTTGCCTATTTCCTTCGCTCCATAGATGCTGCTGCACCCGCTGAGTTTCTCCAGCACTTTTGTCTACCTTCGATCTTTCAGCATCTGCAGTTCCTTCTTAAATGCAGGAGTAGTCCATTTGGCCCTTCGAGCCAGCACCGCCATTCAATATGATCATTGATGATCATCCAAAATCAGTACCCCGTTCCTGCTTTTTCCCCATATCCCTTGATTCCTTTAGCCCCAAGAGCTAAATCTAACTCTCTCTTGAAAACATCCAGTGAATTGGTCTCCACTGCCTTCTTCTTCTTCTTCTTGCGTATGGCGTGCACAGCCTAAAGTTGTAGGACATCTTGTCCTATTTGATCTTATTTGATTATACATGGCAGGTTGATTGCATTCGGCGGACCACATGAAGGCTGTCATCTCCCACCCCCACTGCCTTCTAAATTTCAGTGAATACAAGTCATGTATGATCCAACAAGGATCCACCCACATGGTCACAGGAAGCGCGTGCAATCTCCACATGGACAGCACCAGAGGTCAGGATTGCACCCGGGCCTCTGGCGCTGAGAGGTAGCGGCTTTACCAGCTGCGCCATTGTGCAACAACTTACCTTGTGGAAGCGTTAATGCAATGTTATTCTTCTTACAGAATCCCACGGGAAAGATGGAATTGGAGCAGGCATGGTAACAGAACCAGTCTGATCCATAGGCCGCCTCGGAGCCGTCAATTCCAATCATCAGATACCCGTCCAGTAGCACCTGCCATTCATTGGGTCAAAAATACAATGCATCACATTTTTGTGCTGGAGGCAGATATCAATTATAACACAACACATATGATGAAAGAATGTGTCGACTGGACTTGTACTCACTGGAATTTAGAAGGATGAGAGGGGATCGTATAGAAACATAAAATTCTTAAAGGATTGGACAGGCTAGATGCAGGAAAAAAAATTCCCGATGTTGGAGGAGTCCGAAACCAGCGGTCACAGTTTAAGAATAAGGAGTAGGCCATTTAGGACTGAGATGAGGAGAAACCTTTTCACCCAGAGAGTAGTGAATCTGTGGAATTCTCTGCCAATGGAGGGCAATTCACTGGATGTATTCAAGAGAGAGTTAGATATAGCTCTTAGGGCTAAAGGGATCAAGGGATATGGGGGGAAAAAGCAGGAACGGGGTACTGATTTTAGATGAGCAGCCATGATCATATTGATTGGTGGTGCTGGCTCAAAGGGTCGAATGGCCTACTTCTGCGCCTATTTTTCTATGTCTATATTTCTATCTTGCACTAGGGTTTGACCATTCAAATATCAGATGTTTGCAAAACTGAAACTCATGGAACTAAAAAGAATCTATATGGCGATGTGAAATTTACAGACAGAAAGTATGATGGCAAACAAATGAAGACAGAAAGAAAGTGAGAGTTATGGCTCACTGAATGGACACAATTCGTTTGTGTATGTATTAATAATCTATGTGTGGAAATTAAGGAAACAGTTTTCAAGCTTACAGACAAGTTTACTTTTGTTTAGTATAGAGAGACGGGTCTTGTCACCCCACCGAGTTGAAGCTAACTTTAAGCTTTCTTTCACCTAGGTCTCTATTTCATCAATTGTAGATTGCCTTTTACTGAGCATCCACATTAGAATTGAGACTGAAATGAAGGTTGAACAGGTCTTGCTGCCACTAACGGAACAATGGTATTCTGACCTTTTCCTGTATATGGAGTGTTCTTTCTAGCACAGTCAACTAACTAACTAACTAACTAACTAACTAACTAACTAACTAACTAACTAACTAACTAACTAACTAACTAACTAACTAACTAACTAACTACTAACTAACTAACTAACTAACTAACTAACTAACTAACTAACTAACTAACTAACTAACTAACTAACTAACTAACTAACTAACTAACTAACTAACTAACTAACTAAGGCTACGGGTAGGGAATGGGTGCATTGGGGGAGCAGACCCAACGAGTCTGCACTTGGTCTAGTATATGACTAAAACTCTCATCTTGTTTGTCTGTTTGTTTGCAATAGCACGACAATTTTAGACCCACCTTACTCACCATTGTCTTGCGATGTGCATTAAACATGTTTCGTTCACATTTATGTTATATTTTACAAGTTGTTGACATTTTTAAATTTTATAAACGTCGCAGTCACGCTCCCACTTGCCGGCCGTGCCTGCGCTGTTGGAGGAGGGTTGCCATGACTCGCGTCATAACGGGGAGCCGTCAGCCGTATCTGTGCAGTTGGGGGCTATGGGCGAGTGGTGGAATATTGCGTTGGGGGGGATGGACACCCAACGGGTCCGCACTTGGTCTAGTATTTTACTATAAACGCTTACCTTTCGGACACTAGCCACGCAAATGGTGGATAAATTCAATGGATCAATGGCCTCCAGTTTCATCCCTTCCTTAAACCAACCATCATGTGTGTAAACTGCTCGAACCTGTACATTGAAAAGAAACAAACATCCAAGAATTGGAACATGTTGGAAACATACTGCAAGACCACACAAAGTTTTATTTTTTTAATATTTTTTTTATTAGAAGTAAATACATAATAAAAAGCATTTTGTTTGTTATAGTCATACATTTTTAATATTATTTATATTAACAATTGTATCGTAATTGTACTTTATATTTTTTTAATTTTTATATATAGAAAATAGTAGAAAAAAGAGAAAAAAAAACAAAAAAAGAAGGAATGTTCAACTGATTATGCATCATTGGAGCTATATCCGTGGATTATAAAATATAATTCTTCATCTATTCCTTAATTCAGGTTTCAGTCAGATTCTCGTGCCGAACCAATTTCCCCCTTCAAATATTCAATGAATGGGGACCATATTCTTATGAATAGTTCTTGTTTGTCCATTAAGACAAATCTTAATCTTTCCAAATGTAGGGTCTCCGACATTTCCATTGTCCACATTTTAATTGTGGGGGCTATAGGGCCTTTCCAGAATTTTAATATTAATTTTTTTCCCAATTATTAAACTATAATAACAAGCTGCCAGAGGAGGTAGCTGAGGCAGGGGTACATCCTAATGTTTAAGAAACAGTTAGACGGGTACATGAACAGGACAGGTTTGCGGGGGGGGGGGGGGGGGGATACGTGCCAAACACAGGCAGGTGGGACTAGTGTAGCCAGGACATGATGGCCTGTGTGGGCAGGTTGGGCCTGTTCCCACACCGTATCACTCTAAGACTATCTGGGAATGTTTAAAACACACAATAAACCAGTCAATGTTTGTAGAAAAACAAACACACTATCATTTCCTCATATTCCGCTTGGGTAGCTTGCAACCCACCCAATAGTATGAACATTGAATTCTCCAATTTCAGGTAACTTCCAACAACACTCCCCCTTCACTTCCCCCTTGGTACCTTGGCTTGGTAAATGTAAATATTGTAAAATGTAAAAAAACTAGTGAGTGTTAATAAGCGGGGATCACTGGTTGGCGCAGACCCGGTGGGCCAAAGGGCCTGTTTCCGTGCTGTGTCTCTAAACTAAACTAGACTTATCTTTCGGTGGTAGACAAAAATGCTGGAGAAACTCAGCGGGTGAGGCAGCATCTATGGAAATAGGCAACTTTTCGGGCCGAAACCCTTCTTCGGACTGATGTGAGGGTGGGGGGGGGAAGAAGAAAGGAAGAGGAGGAGCCAGAGGGCTGAGGGAGAGCTGAGAAGGGGAGGAAACAGCAGGGACTACCTGAAATTAGAGAACACTGTACCAATTGGTGCATGTGACAATAAATGTAACTTTAACTTGAATACTTTGGGGACAATGTGGATTGAAAGATTTATCTTTCAATCATCACATGCAAGTCAACATTTATCTTGTCCCCGTTTGTGCAAATTGTGCTCACATTGCCCGTGAAAGCTAACAGATGGTTGCAGAGGAAAACTTGATACCATCATATTTTGTTTTACACTCTCACATTTTTCTTTTAACATAAGAGAATCTAGTGCTGACTCACAAACCAACCCCATACACTCATTCACTTAGGTTCCTGCAACCTCTCCTCTCTCATGTAGCCATCAACTCCACCCCGATTCCATTTAGTTCAGTTTAGTTTAGAGATAAAGAGCGGAAACAGGCCCTTTGGCCCACCGAGTCCACGCCGACCAGCGATCCCCGCACATTAACACTACCCTACACACACTAGGGACAATTTTACACTTATATCAAGCCAATTAACCTACATATCTGTACGTTTTTGGAGTGTGGGAGGAAACCAAAGATCTCTGAGAAAACCCACGAGGAGAACGTACAAACTCCATACAGACAGCACCCGTAGTCAGGATTGAACCTGTAAGCCCTGAAAGTCAATGCCGCCATGACCGCATTTCTACCCACCTACACTCAGGGTAACTTACAACAGCCAATAGATCCAACAACCAGCACACCTTTGGGATGTGGGGGGAAACCGCTGTGAGGAATGTTCATGTTAAACTCTATCGTGTGTTGTATGGCTGTATGGTAATTCAAATCTCACTGTATCGATTGGTGCATGTGACAATAAATGTAACTTGAAAGTTTTGGGGACAATGTAGTCGGAGGGAGAACGTGCAAACTTCAGCGGACGTTATGATTGAACCTGGTTGACGGGAGTTGCAATACAGGATCGCTCTCTATCGCTCCACTGTGCCACCCATACATGCAGAGGATATCTCACCCAACGTCCCTTCCTTGCACGTTGGACATTTCTGACCTCGCTATTAAACTGTCGACTTGGGGTGGGAAGATTGCAGCCTTCACGTGGTCCGCCCTGTTTCGCCGAATGCAGTCAACCCGGCGTGCACAATCAAATAAGATCAAATAGAACAAGTTGTCCTACAACTTTAGGCTGTGCACGCCATAGGCAAGAAGAACTGTCGACTTGATACCCTGGCACAAGTGCACACATAAGGCCCTGTCCCACGGTACGAGTTCATTCCAAGAGCTCTCTCTCCCGCGTTTGCCCTGATTCGAACTCGGAGATTTACGGTAACGGCCGCTCGTCGGTACTCAGGGCTCTCGTGGACTTTTTTCAACATGTTGAAAAATCTTCACGTGTCTTCCCGAGCTTACCCGCCGTTAGCGAGTATTCTCAAGTACCTGCCGTTAGCTTTATGAGCCGCTAACAGACGTCCGCGAGCTCCGACGTACCCGCTACGTTCATTCTCCGTGCTTACCACGAGTTTGATTTTTTTTAAACTCGGGAGAGCGCTTGGGATGAACTCGTACCCGTGGGGCAGGGCCATTAGTCTGAGGCAGACACTCCCCTGGAATGAAATAAAATGCACTGTATTTTCCGTTACCTTTTTGAAGAGGTGGGGTACAGCATCACAGTAGATCTTCCTATATGATGGGTATGTGTCTCCTTTATGACCCCCATCTGCAAAAGGAATGAGGACATTTTAGATTTAAGCTGGGCGGATCAGAAGACTATAGATTTTTAATCCATTTTATGAATCCCCTGCTCATTTACCCTTCCTCACTTCAACTGGTAAATAATTCAAAAGGTGCCAGTTTGTTGATTAGCATCATCTTACACAACGTGGAATAGCCGGCGGCAGTGACGGTTTGACGCCAATGAGCGTAACTTGCCATCTCCTGACGTAGGGGCTGTCGTTGTTGCTCCATAGGTTGTCGCCGGTGCTGATTTCGTTTTTTTTTGTTAAAGTAATGATTCTAATTTCAAATTTTATGTCGTAGTAGGGGGGGGGGGGGGGGGGGGGGGTCCAGTCGCCGGTTTTTCGGCGACCTGCTACGACCGTGACAGTCTAAAAATAGCCCAAGTGGGACAGGCCCATAACAAACTGAAGCATTGATTAGATCACACCCTATGCTCCAGAAGATTCACAAGCTCACGGTGACTGTGACCAGCTACGTGGCGACTCTATATGTACTGCCTAGGTGAGGTCTGCTGAATGATTTTACCGAGTTGCATGTAAAACAAAGAATTTCACTGGACCTCAGTAAAGTAGACAATAGACAATAGGTGCAGGAGGAGGTCATTCGGCCCTTCACCAGCAACACCATTCAATGGGATCATGGCTGAACATCTCCAATCAGTACCCCATTCCTGCCTTCTCCCCATATCCCCCTGACTCCGCTATCTTTAAGAGCCCTATCTAGCTCTCTCTTGAAAGCATCCAGAGAACCTGCCTCTGAGGCAGAGAAGTTCAACAGAGTATCATTGAATCATTGAGGATTTGCCGTGCATCCTCCAGCGCTCACCCGCGTGCTTGGCTTTGTGGCCCACTTTCCTGGACCATCCGACCGAATGGATGAGAGGACTCCACATGTGGCACCAGAAGTCGTCTTCCTCCTCGCAGTCATCGTACAGCAGCCGCAGCCGTCCGCCCACCACACTGTCCACAATGGCTTTTCTGGTGCGCGAAATCTGTGCCTTGTCGACCACCTCCACCCTCATCCCCTGTCGGAACGTGTACTTCATGCTGTCCACCATCTGGGCAGAGAGGAAGAGAATCGGGTTTCTTATTGACCAAACGCATCAACTAAAGAGAGACGATCTCTCCCCCCCTCCCGCCACCATCACCTTTGAAGGCGAGGGTACAGCACGGGAACCGGCACTTCGACCCAATGAGTCCGCACCGACCAGCGGAGATTACCCTACACACACTAGGGACAATTTTACATTTTTTTTTTAAAATACCAAGCCAATTAACCTACAAACGTGTACGTCTTTGGAGTGTGGGAGGAAACCGAAGATCATGGCCAGAGTGAGGCCCATCGCAAATTGGAGGAGCAGCACCTCACATTTCGCTTGGGCAGTTTACACCCCAGCGGTATGAACATTGACTTCTCCAATTTCAGGTGGTCCTTGCTTTCTCCTTCCTTTCCCTCCACTTCCCAGCTCTCGCACAGCCCACTGTCTCCGCCTCTTCCTTTCTTCTTCCCCCCCCCCCCCCCCCCCACCCCCCACCCCCATCACTCTGAAGGGTCTTGACCCAAAACGTCACCCATTTCCTTTGCTCCATAGACGCTGCCTCACCCGCTGAGTTTCTCCAGCATGTGTCTACCTTAAATGATTCTTTCCCTTAATCATTGCAGGTGATCACTATTAGCAAACGCATAGATAGAAAGGAAGAAAATTGGAATGGAAAAATTCACTTTGGTTAGCTCAATCAATGCTCAGAGTTGCATTAAGAATATTAATGCAATGACTATACAATTATGTTAAGAATGGCGATATCAATCCAGGTAATAGAAAATGAACTCAAATAGCAATAAAAACCAGGAGCCCCCAGTTATTTTTTTCTCTACCCAATCCAAGTTTACTGCATTGGTAAAGTCATTAAAACTCAGCATCAACACAGAAATCGCATGCGCACATTTTTGGGCGGGGAAATTCAATGATGCAACCTGATCGCAATGAGCATCAGTCGTGTATCCCAGGTACTTTGGTTAATACTTAAGATTTCATCTGTTTAACTCAGTCAAAGCATCAGCTACAATGGACGGTTAATTCCCATACCTTATCGTGAAAGTCAACTGGCAGGGTCTTGGAACCAATTAATTTCTTTAACAGATAGTCTTTCCAATCCGTGGTTCTGTTTTGCACAGCTGCAGGGAGGAGATCACCAATTAATACAAAGCCACTTTACCATAGAATACTTTCCCATCAAGACCTGAACATATTGTAGATAGACACAAAAGCACCGGAGCAACTCAGCTAGTTGCTGGTCAGGCAACATCTCTAGAGAAAAGGAATAGGTGATGTTTCGGGTCAGAACCCTTCTTCAGATTTAGAGGGGGGGGGGGAGAGGGGAAACTGGAGGTAGGAAAAGGCCAGAACAAATCAAGGGTCGCCAACAGATGACCAAGGAATGGTGGAGCCCTTAATGGAGCCCATACTTGTGAAGTGTTTTGTCATCTATAATATCAAACTTTTCATTGTTCCTTGGAAAGCTGAAACAATAGCTAATGCTCTTTCCCTCACCACCCACCCTCTCCTAAGTAGTGGCTTTTCTACCAACCACCAACAACTGAAGGACCAACCAATGGCCCACAGCCAGGACAGAAAGTTGACTTCCCTCCGATTCTCCCCTTCGGCCAGCCTTTAGGGCAGCACAGTGGCGCAGCGGTAGAGGTCGCTGCCTTACAGCGCCAGCCACCCAGGTTCAATCCCGACTATGGGTGCGGTCTGCTCGGAGTTTGTACTGTGACCGCGTGGGTTTTCCCCAGGTGCTCCGGTTTCCTCCAACACTCCAAGGACATACAGGTTTGCAGGTTAATTGCCATCGGTACGATGTAAAATTGTCCCTAGCATGTCGGATAGCGTTAGCCTACAGGGTGATCTCTGGCTGGCGTGGACTCAGTGGGCCGAAGAGGCCATTTCCGTGCCGTATCTATAAAGTCTAAAGTTTATAAAGCTGCATGAAAACATCAAGGGTGACATACACTACTTCTCCGCATTTCTCTCTTATACTCCCACCACGCTGTACTAAAGTGGAAACAAACCCTTCGGCCCAACTTGCCCATGCCAACCAAGATGCCCCATCTACGCTAGTCCCACCTGCCTGTGTTTCACCCATATCCCCCTAAATCTTCCCTATCGATGTACCATTCATTTCACTTGCACCTTATGTGCAATGTGACGAATAAAACCGTATTGTATTGTATCAATCAAAACGTCTTTTAAATGTTACTTGATCAAGAGGAACCCGTCGGGGTCCCCCTACACGGGGGGGGGGGGGGGGGGGGGGGCACGGCGTCGTGGGGGGGGGGGGGGGTTGTTGGTTCCCGAACACAATATTCCAAGAACCTACCTTGTGGTGGCACAAGCGGTTTATCAAGTGTTGCACACCAGCCAATTGGGTGGACATCTGCATTCCCTAGATTATACCAAAAATCTTGCTGCAAGTCATCTTCAAATCCTTCGTATCTCAGTAGTGCCTTGTAACCTGAATGAAACATTATAAAACAATGTTTTAATGGTTTTATTTGCCGAAGAACAAAAATAACACGAAAGAACATAAAATGCCGGGACATTCAACAGGTCAAAGAGAGCGGCAGTTAACATATCTTCTTGAAAACCTTTCATCCGGGAAGATCATTGGCTCAAAGTTTAGTTTAGTTCATTGACACGTGTACCAAGGTACAGTTGAAAAGCTTTCTTTGTTGGTGCGTGTGGAAAGTCTGTACATTGATTACAATCAAGCAGTCCACAGTGACCAGATACAAGATAAAAGGGAATAACGTTTAGTGCAAGATAGAGTCCAGGAAAGTGTGGTTAAAGATTGTCTGGGGGTCTCCAATGAGGTAGATGGTAGGTCAATAGACAACAGACAATAGACAATAGGTGCAGGAGTAGGCCATGCAGCCCTTCAAGCCAGCACCGCCATTCAATGTGATCATGGCTGATCATCCACCAATCAGTACCCCGTTCCTGCCTTCTCCCCATATCCCCTGACTCCGCTATTTTTAAGAGCCCTATCTAGCTCTCTCTTGAAAGCATCCAGAGAACTTACCTCCACCACCCTCTGAGGCAGAGAATTCCAAAGACTCACCACTCTCTGTGAGAAAAAGTGTTTCCTCGTCTCCGTTCTAAATGGCTTACTCCTTATTCTTAAACTGTGGCCCCTGGTTCTGGACTCCCCCAACATCGGGAACATGTTTCCTGCCTCTAATGCGTCCAAGGTCTGGATCGCTATCTAGCTGGTGATAGGATTGTCCAGTTGCCTGATAACAGTTGAGAAGAAACTGTCCCTGAATCTAGAGGTGTGCGTTTCCGCACTCCTGTACCTCGTACCTGATGAATTTTCTGGATGAGAATCGTCCTTGACTAGATTTAGAGATACAGCATGGAAACAGGCCCTTCGGCCCACCAAGTCCACGCCGACCATCGATCACCTGTTCGCATTAGTTCTATGTTATCCCACTTTCTCATCCACCCTCTACACATGAGGGACAATTTACAGAGGCTAATTAACCTACGAACCCACACGTTTTTGGGATGTGGGAGGAAACCCGAGCACCAGAGGTCAGGATTGAACCTGGATCTCTGTCGCTGTGAGGCAGTGGACAAACAAGCTGTGCCACCGTGCTGCCCCGAGTCTGTATTCTCCGTCTGATTCAGAGTTAGAAGATGGACACTGAACATTTCTGTTCACTCGTATTTTTGTTTGCAATATGAAAGCACCGGTTTGAAATTATTCAGCTGTTCTCGATCTTCGACACGTGCTTGGCAAAACGTAGCTGCCTGAGCATGCTGGAGAACAGATGCTGAGATATCGAACCTCCAGCTCTGCTCACCAAAGGCAGAACACTGACTCGCTAAAGGGAAGTTGGACACTCCCTATCCTGCCCCTCACCATTATATCAGTGACCCCATGGAAAAAGAAGGGTCTCGACCCGAAACGTCACCTATTTCCTTCGCTCCATAGATGCTGCCTCACCCGCTGAGTTTCTCCAGCATGGAAAAAGCTAAGCATGCAAGTTAGTTTATTTTAAAGCACACAAAATGATTTTTTAAATTATGTATTACTGTTTTAATTAAATGTCTAAATGTTTTTTTTAATTATTTATTATTGTTGTAAAAAAAAACATATATTTACTTGCATTCGCTTCAGACATCTGGCTAAGACGTTCTATAACTCGTGTTTTAAGACGGCACAGTGGTACAGCTGGCTGAGCTACTGCCTCACAAGCACCAGAGACCCGGGTTTGATCCTGACCTCGGGTGCTGTCTGTGTGGAGTGTGCACGTTCTCTCCGTGACGGTTTCCTCCGGGTGCTACGGTTTCCTCCCATGGATGTGGAGTTTGTAGGTTAATTGGGCCACTGTAAAATTGCCCAATGTGTGTGTGAGGAGTAGGGATCTCTTCTTCTTTCGAACGAAACATAAACCAACGGAATAGTTAGATCTCAAGCCGGGTGTTGAGCAGCCAGGTTGTTGCCTCTGCGTCAATGGAGGAGTGGATGAGAAAGTGGAATAACATAGGACACGTGTGAACAGATGATCAATAGTGGGTGTGCACTCTGTGGGCCATAGGGGCTGTTTCTATGCTGTATCTCTAAACTAAACTCAGTCATATAGTATGGAAACAGGCCCTTCGGCCCAAGTTACCCATGCTGACCAATATGCCCCATCTGCGCTAGTCTACATATGCATTTGGCCCATATCCCTCCAACCCTTTCCTATCCATGTATGTGTCCAAATGTATTTTAAATATTGTTATAGTACCTGTCTCAATCACCTCCTCTGGTAGTTTGTTCTATACATCCACAAAAGATTGCCCCCAAGATTCCTTTCACATCTTTCCCCTCTCACCTTAAACCCACGTCCTCTGGTTCTCGATTTCCCTACTCAGGGTAAGAGACTCTGTGCATCTACCCTGTCTATTCCCCTCATGATCTTATACACCACCATAAGATCACCCCTCATCCTCCTGTGCTCCAAGAAATAAAGTCCTAGCCTGCCCAATATATCTCCCTATAACTCAGGTCCTCAAGTCCTGGCAACATTTCTGTAAATCTTCTCTGCACTCTTTCTAGCAACAACACTTTTCCCTTAGCAGGGTGAACGAAACTGAACACGACGCTCAAAGTGTGGCCTGACCAACATCCTGCACAACTGTAACTTAACATCCCAACTCCTGCTGGAGTCCTTACCCATGCCAAGAAACGGACCAAACACAACCACCTCAAAAGCAACAGAGACACATCGGTTATGAGGTAGTATCCCGATCCAGAATGTTGCCATTGCTATGAGGAAGGGTCCCAACCTGAAACGTCGCCTGTCCATTCCTTCCACAGATGCTGTCTGACCCGCTGTGTTCCTCCAGCACTTTGTGTTTTCACCTCAGACCAATTTTATGGAGCTGGTGGTTTTTGATGACAGTTGTTCAAGAAGGAACTGCAGATGCTGGAAATTCAAAGGTAGACAAAAATGCTGGAGAAACTCAGCGGGTGAGGCAGCATCAGACTGAAGAAGGGTTTTGGCCCGAAATGTTGCCTATTTCCTTCGCTCCATAGATGCTGCCTCACCCCGCTGAGTTTCTCCAGCATTTATGTCTACCTTTGATGACAGTGCTTTGAGCTGGAGAATCCAGTGGCATTCCAAGCAAGACCAAGACAAAGGACCTACCTGCTAATTTGATGACAGAGGTTATCCAATAGACCTTGTTAGGAAGATTACAGTTATGATTCAATATTTCCACTTTCATCCCTTCTGTAACATCTTCCCACTGGTCATACAGTGGAACCTTAAAGAGAAAAATCAGGGATTGCATTAGTCTGCATCTCTCGACTTTTTTCGAGATGAGACTTTACTGAATTACGATCATAACGTTCACTTCTGAAGATTATGAATTTGAATACTGCTTTAGGTGAACAGATAATCGAGGCAGACTGATGACTGGAGTGGGGGCTGAATTGTTGCTCTTGGTACTACACAGAGAGTGTGTGTGTGTGTGTGTGTGTCTGTGTGTGTGTGTGTGTGTGTGTGTGTGTGTGCGTGCATGTGCGTGTGTGTGTGTGCGTGTGCGTGTGTGTGTGTGTGTTCATTCCCGCAGCAACGTGGTTGACTCTTCAGTGAAACAGTGCCATTTTTTTTCAAGATTACGTTAGAGATACAGAGCGGAAACAGGCCCTCTAGCCCACCGTGTCCACACTGACCAACGATGCCCATACACTAGTGTGTAGGTTGATTGGCTTGGTAAATGTAAAAATTGTCCCTAGTGTATGTAGATAGTGTTCATAAGTGGGGATCGCTGGTCAGCGCGGAACTGGTGGGCAGAAGGGCCTGTTTCCACGTACATTCTCTAAACTAAGGATTCCCAACCTGGGGTAAATGTAACCCCAGGGGGTAAATTTCACCGACCCAGGGGGTAAATTTGTTGATTCCAGATTTATACATATTTTTTCTCATTAACTGACTGTGTTTGGTTCTGGTATAGATGATCTGTTCATCATTAGTTGTTCATAAATAAGTGAAATAACATTGTTATGTGCTATTATAGACAGTAGACAATAGGTGCAGGAGTAGGCCATGCAGCCCTTCGAGCCAGCACCGCCATTCAATGTGATCATGGCTGATCATCCCCAATCAGTACCCCGTTCCTGCCTTCTCCCCATATCCCCTGGCTCCACTATTTTTAAGAGCCCTATCTAGCTCTCTCTTGAAAGCATCCAGAGAACCTGCCTCCACCGCCCTCTGAGGCAGAGAATTCCACAGACTCACCACTGTGAGGAAAAAGTGTTTCCTCGTCTCCGTCCTTATTCTTAAACTGTGGCCCCTGGTTCTGGACCCCCCCCCCCCCCCCCCCCCAACATCGGGAACATGTTTCCTGCCTCTGGCATGTCCAAACCCTTCTTCTTCTTCTGTCGTGTGGCGTGCACAGGCCTAAAGTTGTAGGACAACTTGTTCTAATTGATCTTCTGTTTGTGCACGTCGAGTTGATAGCATTAGTCGAAACAGGGCGGACCACGTGAAGGTTGCAATCTCCCACCCCGTCCAAACCCTTAACAATCTTATATGTTTCAAGTTATTAAATTTATATTAAAGTTATATTAAATATTAATATCAAGCTATTAAAGTAGCCGGGATAAACGGGACAAAAAATGTTGGGAACCCCTGCTGTAAGCTAAACTAAACTCCAAACTAGCACTTCCTACACTCTATGGACATGTTCTCCCTATGACTTTCCTCTGGGTGCTCCGGTTGACTCCAACATCCCAAAGGCGTGTGGGTTTGTAAGTTAATTGGCCTCCACATACTTGGCTCTAAATGTGTAGAGGGTGAATGGAAAAAGTGGAATAACATAGAACCAGTGTGAGCAGGAGATCAATGATGGACTCAGTGGGCCAAACAGGGCCTGTTTCCATGCTGTATCACTAAACCCGCAAAAATGATGCTGTGGAACTGGCATAATCACAATGTATTTAAAAAGCAGTATGACCAGAGTCACTACCTCAAAAAAGGCAACCATAGAAACATAGAAACATAGAAAATAGGTGCAGGAGGGGGCCATTCGACCCTTCGAGCCAGCACCGCCATTCATTGTGATCATGGCTGATCGTCCCCAATCAATAACCCGTGCCTGCATTCTCCCCAGATCCCTTGACTCCACTAGCCCCTAGAGCTCTATCTAACTCTCTCTTAAATCCATTCAGTGACTTGGCCTCCACTGCCCTCTGTGGCAGGGAATTCCATAAATTCACAACTCTCTGGGTGAAAAAGTTTTTTCTCACCTCAGTCTTAAATGACCTCCCCTTTATTCTAAGACTGTGGCCCCTGGTTCTGGACTCGCCCAACATTAGGAACATTTTTCTTGCATCTAGCTTGTCCAGTCCTTTTATAATTTTATATGTTTCTATAAGATCCCCCCTCATCCTTCTAAACTCCAGTGAATACAAGGCTAGTCTTTACAATCTTTCCTCATATGACAGTCCAGCCATCCAAGGGATCAATCTCGTGAACATACGCTGCACTGCCTCAATCACAAGGATGTCCTTCCTCAAATTAGGAGACCAAAACTGTACACAATACTCCAGATGTGGTCTCACCAGAGCCCACTACAACTGCAGAAGAACCTTTTTACTCCTATAAGAACCAGCATCATCAGCGACCCACACCACCCTGGGCGCACACTTATTTCACTCCTGCCATCAGGAGGAAGGTACAAGACCCTGAAAACTGTAACGTCCAGGTTCAGGAACAGCTTCTTCCTGACAGCCATCAAGCTACTAAACACTATAACTTCCAAATAAGCTCTGAATTATGTAGACTTGGGGGCATTGCTTTTGTCTTTTTGCATTTGTTTATGTGTTATGTGGTGCTGCTACAAGTCAGAATTTCATTGTGCTGTCTGGGATATTTGACAATAACACATTCTTGACCTCAGACACTGGTCAGGAACACTGGTGAGGAACGGAAAGAACTGGGGAGGCTCCTTTAACGAAGATAACTTCGTTAACATGCCACAGGTTACTCACATGTTTAAAGCAGCCGACAGGGGCAGCTTCGCAGTTCTGTTCTTGAATATATTTCCCCCATTCAAACCCTTGGGCAGCATCTTGAAAGAAATAAACAGTAATTAGAAGAAACAAGAGATCTGAAAATCTTGTTTTTTTAAGGCCCAAAAAAACAAAAAACAAAAAATCAGTAGATGCTGGAAATTGGGTCTGTTGGAAGAGAAACAGCGATAATAAGTGAAATAACATAGAAATAATTTAAATTCCGAGACTTTTAATTGAATAAAGGATCTCGGACCGGAACCCTTCATTTTTTACTTTTCCACAGATGCTGACGGAACTGCTGCGTGTTTCCAGTATTTTCTGTTTTTAAACTAGACGATTGTGCTCAATCGTAATTGAACGCGAGCTCTAAATAATAGATTGGTGCTGGAGTAACACAGGCAGCAGGGCAGCCTCGCCTACAGTCTGTCTGTCTTTTCGTCTTTTTTTGTTATTTTGTTAGTGCGTTTTAAAAAGTATGTGTTAATGTTCTCTGGTTTGTTTATATGTGGGCTGGGGGGGGTGGGGGAAACTTTTTTTTCCAATCTCCTACCTTCCTTGCCAGAGATGCAAAACTTTTTCTGGATCGTACCTGGCGGCCTTGCTCGAGACTGACTTTGAGCTCCACCGTGGGGCCGTGATCTGAGCCTGTGATCCCTCGCCTGGCATCAACGTTCCGACCGCGGCTGCGGATTTCAACATCGAGGGGCCCGCAGTCTTGGGTAGAGACTGATATCGGGAAGCCCCAAGCCGCAGGGGGTTCGACCAGTCCCGACTCGGGTGTCCAATTGCCCCCCCCCCCCCCGATGCGGGAGCTTGATCGTCCCGATGCGGAGGGATCAACCGCCGGTTGCGGGAGCCAAGGTCGTTCTGACAACGGAAGGTTCGAGTGCCCCGAACACGGGAGAACAAAGAAGGGAACAGGATTGAACTTTTTTTTGCCTTCCATCACAGTGAGGAATGTGGGGGATGTTCACGTTAAAAATTGATTTAGGTGTCTTGTTGCTCTTTATTGGTATGTCTGGATGGCAATCTGAATTTCACTGTACCTTAATTGGTATACATGACAATAAACAAACCTTGAAACCTTGAATCTCTGGAGAGAAGGAGTGGGTGACATTTCTGGTCGAGACCCTTCTCCATATTAATGGATTGGTGCAACAGGTGAGATACTGGTCTCCCACTATTTTCTTAGCATGCCAATAACAGCAATTATCATCAAGGGTTCCCAGTATCCTGGCCGTGCCCTCTTCTCACTGTAACCATCGGGCAGGAGGTACAGAAGCCTGAAGTCCCACAACACCAGGCTCAGGAACTTTCCTACAACCGTCAGTTTTCTTAAATAAGTGTAAGAAGGAACTGCAGACGCAGGTTTAAAGCAAAGATAGACACGCAATAAGCTGGTGTAACTCAACGGGTCAGGCAGCACGCCTGGAGAGAAGGAATGGGTAACGTTTCGGGTCTGAAGAAGGGTCTCGACCCAAAATGGTCACCCATTCCTTCTCTCCAGAGATGATGCCTGCCCCACTGAGTTACACCAGGTTCTTAAATAAACTCCACAAACCTACCTCGGAAACAGAGCACCATCTCCTGCACTACCCCGACTTGGTTTTCTAATTGCGCTTTGCTCCAATGTCTTACCGGAACCGCCTCTCTGATTGCTGTTTGTCGTTGCCTCGCCAGAGTGATATTGGAGAAACTTGCCCAGTTTGGATGCCCACGCAGCTTTGTTCAACACTTTTGCTTTCTTTGTCGGTGGCTTTCCCTGTGCAGCAACAAGAAAGCGACTGTTACACGAACAGAAACTGATGAGACGATCGGTCGGCCAGGCAAGAACTGTCGTGAGTGGGAGAGGGACAGAGAGAGTTAACATTAATGAGGACTGCACAAAGCTGCAACTAGTTGAGTCACTGCCTCAGAGCACCAGACACTTGGGTCTGTTCCCAATCGCGGCTGTCTGTGTGGTGTTTGCATGCTCTTCCTGTGACTGCGTGGGTTCACTCCAGTTTCCTCCCAAATTCACGCACATTTGGATGTTAATTAACTACAGTAAAACGTTCCTACTGTATGTCTGAGTGGTTGAATCAGAGGGAAACTGTGAGAAAGGGCGAATTTTAAAAAATGGGATCAATGTCTGCTCATGTAAACGGGTGATTGATAAGTAACGTAGACCCGGTGGGCTGAAGATCCCGTTTCTGTGCTATAGTTTACTATGTCAGACTCAGAAAGGTAATTAAGAGTCAAATGGTTAGCTGAGAGCCCGGGTCCGGTTTAGGTTAACTAACTGAAGTCTGTTTCACAGTAATTGCAGATGATCAGGTCCAGGTTATTAAATGTACTGAGTTTGAACTTTACAGCTGACTTTTGGGGATTCCACAATGGTGTCGAGTCAGCCACCTGCTGTCATGTCGATTAATTCTCTGTAAACTGTCCCGTCACGGTCAGCAAAAAGACACAAGGTAATGGAGCAACTCGGCGGGCCAGGCAGCATCTCTGGAGAACATGGATAACAGATATTTCGGGTTGGCATCCTTCTCCATACTGATAGGTGGCCATTTCAGACCAGGCCTCCCGAAACCCAAACCGAATCGTCATCATCCATCTCCGGGGATGCTGCCCGACCTGCTGAGTTACTCCCGTATTTTGTGTCTTTTTTTCTGTAAAGCAGCATCTTTAGTTTTAATTTAGAGATAAAACACGGAAATAGGCCGATCGACCCACCAAATCAGCGCCGACTAGCGATCCCTGCACAGTAACACTATCTTACACACACTAGGGACAATTTACAATTATACCAAGCCAATTAACCTACAAAGCTGTACGTCTATGGAGTGTGGGAGGAAACCGAAGATCCCCGAGGAAACACACACTGGTCATGGGGAGAACTTACAAACTCCGTATAGATAGTACCCACAGTCAGGATTGAACCCAGGTCTCTGGCGCTGTCAGGCAGGGGGTGTCAGGGGTTACGGGGAGAAGGCAGGAGAATGGGGTTGGGAGGGAGAGATAGCTCAGCCATGATTGAATGGCAGAGTGGACTTGATGGGCCGACTGGCCTAATTCTGCCCCTATTACTTGTGATCTGCAGATCCTCATTTCAAACTGTGACCCTAATGCAGCAAGAAGAAGCATGCAACAGCTATAGAGGTTTGGCTCAGAACATCGCGCGGTGACGGGCCAAGCGGCAAGGATGACCCACCTGCAACCGAGCCAGGATGCTGGCTTTCTTCGAGTTGGAGGAGTAACTCCGAGAACAAGAGACGCTGCAGAACCTTTTGGTTTTGGAAAAGAAGGTTTCCCTGACTCCTTTGATGCCGCACATCTCGCATGTAGCTTCAAGGAAAAAACAGAAAAGCTCAACATTTGTGCTTTTTAAAAAAAAAAAAACAGCAGACCTGCAGCAGTTCAAGATTCAGTCCCAGCCCGACTCATCCATGCCGACAAAGTTGCCTAACAGAGCTAGACCTACTCGACATCACTTGGCCCACATCCCTCTGAACCTTTCCTATCAAAGATTGTGAAGGGTTTGGACACGCTAGAGGCAGGAAACATGTTCCCGATGTTGGGGGAATCCAGAACCAGGGGCCACAATTTCAGAATAAGGAGGAAGCCATTTAGAACTGAGACGAGGAAACACTTTTTCTCACAGAGAGTGGTGAGTCTGTGGAATTCTCTGCCTCAGAGGCCGGTGGAGGCAGGTCCTCTGGATGTTTTCAAGAGAGAGCTAGATAGGGCTTTTTAAAATAGCGGAGTCAGGGGATATGGGGAGAAGGCAGGAACAGGGTACTGATTGGGGATGATCAGCCGTGATCACATTGAATGGCGGTGCTGGCACGAAGGGCCGAATGGCCTCCTCCTGCACCTATTGTCCATTGTCTATTTTCTATTAACATTGTTTCCACCACCGCACCCTTGCAGTCTACCCCAACGCGCCACCCGTTAAGGTATTGTCCTTAATTGTTCTTCTAGCAGGTGTTCAGTGGGCAGAAGTTGTGCTTTTGAACCAGAAGGTTGTAACATCCAACCTCTCCCCAGAGACTGAAGCTCACAATGGCCTACTCCTGCACCTATTGTCTATTAAATGCTATAATTATATTCACCTTTTCAACCCTTCCTAGTTATGTGCGCACACACACACACACACACACACGTGTACTTGCACACACACAGCTGCAACACACCTCCTGAAAGGATGTATAGTCAATAGCAGTGGGGAAATCTGCAGGGCTACAGGACAAGAGCAGAGGGCTGTGAATTTTGCAGCTTGATTGGCCAGGTTTGCCTTCTAACCATCCTTTTTTTTTCCCCCCAAAATAAAATTTAAAATTAATTCATTTTTTGGACACAAAGAGTTGGAGTAACTCGGCAGGTCAGGCAGCAGCCCAGGAGAACCTGGAATAGGTGACGTTTCAGGTCGAGACCCTTTTTCAGACTGAGTGCCATGGGGGAGGGAAACTAGAGATAGGAGAAGGCCCAAAGAACAAATGAATGAAGGGTTTACAAAAGAACAAATCAAAGCCACCAACGATGACCAAAGGTGGAGCCCACAATGGTCTGTTGTTGTTGATAACAAGTGGACACAAACAGTGGAAACTAAGCAGGACGCTAATGCTGGGCCCGTGTGGCAAGTAGCACGTGGACACTGGGGAGGGAGCGGTGTTATGAGAGGCAACTGGTTGGAACAAAGGCCAAAGATAAGAAAGGAAGGAAGATCAGCTCCAACATTCCAGCCACATTATAAACATACGGGTTTAGATTAATTTATTATCGTCACGTGTACCGAGGTACAGTGAAACGCTTGTTATTGCGTGCTATCCAGTCAGCAGAAAGACTATACATGATTACAGGCCGTCCACAGTGTGGGGTGGGAGATTGCAACCTTCACGTGGTCCGCCCTGTTTCGACGAATGCGAACAACCTGGTGTGCACAATGAAATAGAACAAGTTGTCCTACAACTTTAGACTGTGCACACCCTACGCGAGAAGAAGAAGTCCAGAATGTACAGACAATATAATATTAGTGCAAGATAAATTCCGATAAAAGATTGTTGAAAGGTCTCCAATGAGGTAGATGGGAGGTCAGGACCGCACTCTAGCTGGTAAGAGGACCATTCAGTTAGGGTATATATATATATATATACACACACACACACACACACACACACACACAACCTAAAAATGCCAAACTACCTATTCCACATTTGCCCCTCAAAATCAGCTCCCAACATTCAACTCACATCAGACATTCACAAGTATACAACGCCGTTAAACAATACGTGTAAGAAGGAACAGCAGATGCTGGATCGAACCAAAGATAGACACAAAACGCTGGAGTAACTCAGCGGGACAGGCAGCATCCCTGGAGAGAAGGAATGGATGACGGTTCGGGTCGAGACCCTTCTTCAGACTGCCTGTCCCGCTGAGTTACACCAGCTTTGTGTGCCTGTCTTCGCCATTAAATGATATACCCAGTCCTGGTACGTCCGTCATGGATGAATCCTCGTCATTGTTTGTCATTCCCGATATCGATCCCGACTCCAACTCCTGCTGCTGGCCCTTCTCCTCCTCTTCCGAGCTCTCGTTACTCGATTCACCCGTGCAGAAGTTCCAATCACTGCAGCTCTCACGTCCCTCCGGACTATCGGAGCCATCGAATAGTCTGTAGTCTTCATCAGCGTCATCTGCAAAGGCCATTCTTGTAGCGTTCTGCAGCTGTAACAACAATG
The DNA here is from genome assembly GCA_035221665.1 of Okamejei kenojei. NCBI lineage: Eukaryota > Metazoa > Chordata > Chondrichthyes > Rajiformes > Rajidae > Okamejei > Okamejei kenojei. Next base: position 7,221,453 of record CM069167.1, read on the forward strand.
GGGGCACAGGCAACATAGAAAACTGGTGCAGGAGTATGTCATTCGGCCCTTCGAGCCATTCAATATGATCATGACTGATCATCCAAAATCACTACGCCTTTCAAGCTCTCCCCATAACCCTTGATCCACAAGAGCTGTATCTAACCATCTCTTGCAAACATACTATGAATCGGCCTCCACTGTCTTCTGTGGCAGAGAATTCCACCGATTCACAACTCTCTGGGTGAAAAGGTTTTTCCTCATCTCAGCACAGGACCTCAACTGATGAAAGGCTCTGGGTCTGCTTTTGGCCAGTCGTGCCCCGAGACCAACATAGAGTTTCTCGAGAGTCTCTGGGGGAGAAATGTGTGGGAGGGGAGTATTCGCTGGCCCTTCCTATGGGGATGGCAGAGAACATGTTACAGGAAATACCCAGGGGAGTGGGGCTGATGGGAATGCATAGGTTGAGGGGCTGAATGGTCCATTTCTATATCACAGAGTCACAGGGTCATAGAGTGATATGGTGTGGAAACAGGCCCTTCAGCCGAACTTGCCCACACCGGCCAACATGTCCCAGCTACCCACATTTGGCCCATATCCCTCCAAACCTATCCATGTACCGGTCTAAATGTTCCTTAAACGTTGCGATAGTACCTGCCTCAACTACCCCTTCTGGCAGCCCGTTCCAAACACCTACCACCCTTTGCGTGAAAAATGTATCCCTCAGATTCTTATTAAATCTTTCCCCCTGCATGGAAGGTAATATTATAAGGACTGCAATAGTCCCTGTTTTGTGGCGGGTCTTGACAATGGAGCATTGTCTTCCAAAGATGCGATTGGGCAAATTGTTAACCCGTATGTGGGCAGCTCAAATTATATGTCATTGCAGGAAGCCATTCCACCCATTGTATGACCCATCAAACCGCAAGGGAGACACACAGCACTGCAGATGCTGGTTTACAATTTAAAAAAAAAAAAAATGTGCTGGAGCAACTCAGCAGGTCAGGCAGCATCACTGGAGAAAAATGATAGGTTGCATGTTTCAGGTCAGGACCCTTCAGAGTCTGAAGAAGGGCCTCGACCCAAAATATCACCCAAGATTGACACAAAAAGCTGGAGTAATTCTGCGGGTCAGGCAGCATCTCTGGAGGGAAGGAATAGGTGATGCTTCAGGTCGAGTCCTTTCTTCAGACTCTGAAGGATCCTGACCTGAAACATGCAACCTGCCATTTTTCTCAACCCAAAACGTCACCTCTTCCTTTTCTCCAGAGATGCTGTCTGACCCGCTGAGTTCCTCCAGCACTTTGTGTCTCTCTTCGCTTTAAACCAGCATCTGCAGCTCTCTCCTACACCGAAACATCACCTATTCCTTTTCTCCATAGATGCTGTCTGACCTGCTGAGTTACTCCAGCACTTTGTGTCTATCAGCATGGGTATGTTTTATAGTCCACGGTCTGGACAAATAAGTTATTAGGCAACGTTTCGGGCCGAAACCCTTCTTCAGCCTGAATAGGCAACGTTTCGGGCCAAAACCCTTCTTTACACCCGCTGAGTTTCTCCAGCACTTTTGTCTACCTTCGATTTTCCAGCATCTGCAGTTCCTTCTTTAAATAAGTTATTTCTTGTAAAATTACTTTTAGCTCATTGAGCAATGTGATTGCACAACGTTTTAAAAAAAACGCCTCAATATGTGAAAACATTGTTACAGTAAAGATCACCTCCAGTTTCCTGGACACAACTCTGGTGCTTCAGAAGTAATACATCAAACAGCCTCTGTTACTTGGGTTTTTTTGTGTCTAACTTAGTAACAATAATACCTCCTTTAACACCAACCAACCCTCACTCCATGCATCTCTTTGCAACAATGTCATTCCTTTTTACTTCTGAAATACAATCTGGATACAAACTAACTTAGAAGCAAAGCATTTGAAAATATATTATAAACACAATCCAAGGGTTGTCCAAGGAACAGAGCATGGTGCTTCATTGTGAGAGGCAAGGCAGTCAATCCTCACACAGTTTGCAGCTCATATCAGATGCAAAATGTTATTTTTTTCCAATTATTTTAGCCTTTTATTTAAAAACTCACAATACCTGTGGAACTTGTCTATTTAACCAAGATCACACTGCACACATGGCGGCCATCTTGGGAAGGTCAGCACCTGGTTGTAAAGCATCTCCTGACTGGACGGAGCACCATCCTCCTCAACCAATGGACACTGCTCCTATTGACTAGGTCATACGCCCCCTGGGTTAGGCGAAGGACTCTGGGAGATGTAGTCCCAACGTGCAGCATTCATGCTGAAGATAGAGACTTGTGCCCCTGTCCCACTTAGGAAACCTGAACGGAAACCTCTGGACACTTTGTGCCACACCCAAGGTTTCCGTGCGGTGCCCGGAGGTTCCTGGAGGTTTTTGTCAGTTTCGACCATGAGGGAGACTGACAAAAACCTACGGAAACCTTGGGTGGGGCACAAAGTCTCCAGAGGTTTCCGTTCAGGTTTTACTAAGTGGGACAGGGGAATTAGGAAACCTGAACGGAAACCTCTGGAGACTTTGCGCCCCACCCAAGGTTTCCGTGCGGTTCCCGGAGGTTCCCGGAGATTTTTGTCAGTCTCCCTAATGGTCGAGAGTGGTTTCCGCTTCTTCGCTGGAACATAGAAGAAGCGGAAATGCCTCTGGTTTCCGTGCGGTTCCCGGAGGTTTTTGTCCTCCGGCAACCACCTTCAACTAGCATCGCGACCGGCTTCGACTAAAAAATTACCGGTTTTTAAAACGGAAACCACTTTCGACCATTTGGGAGACTGACTAAAACCTCTGGGAACCGCACGGAAACCTTGGGTGGGGAGCAAAGTCTCCAGAGGATTTTGTTCAGGTTTCCTAAGTGGGACAGGTGCATAAGGCATCAAGGAAGGGGTGATCCAGAGATTCTAGACAGGTGCATGGATGGGACAGGTTTGGAGGGATATGGACCAAGCGCAGGCAGGTGGGACTAATGTAACTGGGACATGTTGGCCGGTGTGGGCAAATTGGGCCGAAGGGCCTGTTTCCACGTGGTATCACTCTATGCTGCCAGTCCCACTGAGTTACTCCAGCATTTTGTGTCTATCTTCGGTTTAAACCAGCATCTGCAGTTCCTTCCAACAACTAAAGAGTCAAGAGCGTTTTATTGCCATGTGTCCCAGAAGCAACGCAAGCTTTTCACTGTACCTCGGTACACGTGACAATAAATTAAACTGAACTGAGATAAAACAATGAAATTCTTACTTTCACAAAAGTCAGGAAATGTTGGAGTAGCTCAGTGGGTCAGGCAGCATCCATGGATAAAAGGAATAGATGATGTTTTGGGTTGAGACCCTTCTTCAGACTGAGAGTCAGGGGAGAGGGAAACTAGAGGAATGAAAAGGTGCAAAGAACAAATGAATGAAATGTGTATCTCCGAAATAATAACCCGGAGATCTCGAATAAAATCCACGCAGGTCACAACGAGAACACACAAACTCCGTACAGACAGCACCCGTAGTCAGGATCGAACCCGGGTTTCTGGCATTGTGAGGCAGCAACTCTACCTGAATCTCCTTAAACGTCTAAGAAAGTAGCGGCGCTGATATAACAAGTTACACTAATGGAGTCTTTAAAAATTACAAGAGGAATTGAGAACATTTTTTTAATAACAGAAATTAATCAGTGTGAAACTCACTGCCTGTTCGAGCTGGTGGGAACAGAAAACAGGGCTTTCAACCAGGACAAAGAGAGACACAAAGTGCTGGAGTAACTCCAACACTTTGGAGAAAGGAGGAAAAGGATGGGTGGCATAAAAACATAGACAAAAGGTGCAGGAGTAGGCCATCCGGCCCTTCGAGCCAGCACTACCATTCAATATGATCATGGCTGAACATCCAAAATCAGTATCCCGTTCTGGCTTTTTCCCCATATCCCTTGATTCCCTTAACCCTAAGAGCTAAATCTAACTCTCTCTTGAAAACATCCAGTGAATAGGCCTCCACTGCCTTCTGTGGCAGATAATTCCAGATTCACAACTCTCTGTGTGAAAAAGTTTTTCCTCATCTCAGTACTAAATGGCCTACCCCTTAATCTTAAACTGTGACCCCCCCTGGTTCTGGACTCCCCCAACATTTTACCTACATCTTCACTGTCCAATCTAAAATAATGTAATAAGTTTCTATAAGATTCCCTCTCATCCCTCTAAATTCCTGCGAATACAAGCCCAGTCGACCTATTTCGGGTCGGGATCCTCCTCCAGACAGGATGTTGGATGGAATTAGGAGAAATTGATGTGTGGGGCTTCAGGGAATGTTTGGGCAGATGAGACTGAGGGGATGTGCTCTAACAGGAGCCAGCATTCAGCCAATGGGCTGAATGGCCGTCTTCTGAAGCATAAGAAATCGACGCTGGCCCTCAAGTGTTGATCTTATTGAACAATCAAAAGAGACGCAGTAACTTCCACTTTTGCTATAGAGTCACCAAAGGGACCCGAAATGTCGCCTATCTATGTTCTCCAGAGTTGCTGTGTGATCTGCTGACTTACTCCAGCACTTTGTATGTGTTGTTTTTGTCACCAGCAGGGGGTGCTGGGAGCCTGGGAATCAAGTGGAAAATCAAAGACAAACACAAAAGGCTGGAGTAACTCAGCGGGTCAGGCAGCATCTCTGGAGAAAAGGAATAGGTGATGTTTCGGGTCGAGACCCTTATTCAGACTGAGAGTCAGAGGAAAAGGGAATGGGAGACATAGACGGTACTTAGGAGAAATGAATGGAAGATATGCAAAAAGAACCAGTTTGGAAGAGCCAGTCAAAACACCCAATGACTTGTCCTTCACACCCATCTGTAGCACTGAATTCCACATATTAACCACCCTCTGGCTAAAGAAATTCCTCCTCATCTCCATTCTAGCGCAGGCTGTGGAGATTCGTTTAATACATCATAGACATCATGGCTAGACACAAAAAGCTGGAGTAACTCAGCGGGACAGGCAGCATCTCTGGAGAGAAGGAATGGGTGATGAAGGAATGCTGCCTGTCCCGCTGAGTTACTCCGGCATTTTGTGTCTATCTTTGGTTTAAACCAGCATCTGCAGTTCCTTCCTACACATGGACATCATGGCATCATGAGAAGGAATTTCCACAGCCAGAGGGTGGTGAATCTGTGGAATTCGTTGCTACAGACGGCTGTGGAGGCCAAGTCAATGGACAATTTTAAGGTGGAGATTGACAGATTCTTGATTAGTAACGGTGTCAGGGGTTGGCAGGAGAATGGGGTTGAGAGGGAAAGATAGATCAGCCATGATCGAATGGCGGAGTAGACTTGATGGGCCAAATGGCCCAATTCTGGTCCTATCACTTATGGACATGGCCTATTTCTGACGTACTAATGTTCTCTGTAGAAGCACTGCAGGACAGGCAGCCTGAGGGGACCAGCCAGTAGAGGGCGATAAGTGGCTGGGAATCGGCAGGAGACTGGAACATGGAAGGATTAAGTTACATTCAGTAAACAGCAAGAGCAAACCAACCATTGGGCAGATGTCTTAAAACAAGCACATGCAACTATTAATTTATAAAACTAAGTTTAAACAAATCAAGCATTTATTAGTTGTACAGTTGTAGTGAGCCACACCTGGAGTATTGTGTGCAGTTTTGGTCCCCTAATTTGAGGAAGGACATTCTTGCTATTGAGGGAGTGCAGCGTAGGTTTACAAGGTTAATTCCCGGGATGGCGGGACTGTCATATGCTGAGAGAATGGAGCGGCTGGACTTGTACACTCTGGAGTTTAGAAGGATGAGAGGGGATCTCATTGAAACATATAAGATTGTTAAGGGCTTGGACACGCTAGAGGCAGGAAACATGTTCCCGATGTTGGGGGAGTCCAGAACCAGGGGCCGCAGTTTAAGAATAAGGAGTAAGCCATTTAGAACGGAGACGAGGAAACACTTTTTCTCACAGAGAGTGGTGAGTCTGTGGAATTCTCTGCCTCAGAGGGCGGTGGAGGCAGGTTCTCTGGATGCTTTCAAGAGAGAGCTAGATAGGGCTCTTAAAAATAGCGGAATCAGGGGATATAGGGAGAAGGCAGGAACGGAGTACTGATTGGGGATGATCAGCCATGATCACATTGAATGGTGGTGCTGGCTCGAAGGCCTAGTCCTGCACCTATTGTCCATTGTCTATTAGGAGATAGACACAAAATGCTGGATTAACTCTAATCTAAAACACTAATCTAAAACAGACAGCATCTCTGGAGAGAAGGAATGGGTGACGATTCGGGTCAAGACTCAGAGTCTGAATTCTGACGAAGGGTCTTGACCCAAATCGTCACGCACTCCTTCTCACCAGAGATGCTGTCTGTCCCGCTAAGTTATCCCAGAATTTTGTGTCTATCTTCGATGTAAACCAGCATCTGCAGTTCGTTCCGAAACAAGCCCTCATTCGATTTCTGTAACTGCTTTGTTGATCTTAACTGCCTCGTTGTTTTACTTCTGTACTTCCTCCCATAAATTCATTGTGTAACCTGTCACGAAATACCATGCAGTGTTTTTGTTTTGTTTAGAAGTGCCGTGGGTTAGTAATAGGAACTAAGGACCTTGCAGGTCAATTGCTTCAGTATTACTGTAAACCCAACCCCATTCCCCAGCAACCACTGACTCAGAAAGGGTTTTAATTCCACAACAGATGGGTCATTGAAGTATGGAGATTGGGGCTGAGTATTCGAGGGTCTGAAGAAAGGCTCCCAACCCAAAACATTGCCTATCCATGTGCTCCACAGATGTACGCCCTTGCATCCTCTCTCTCTCCGACCCTCCCCCACCCTAGTCGTCGTACTACTTTCAGTCATCCCGTTGAGTTTCACTGTTTGGATACACCTGTCATCATCTCTTCCACAGCCAACAATGGACCTTTGTGGGCTCCACATTTCCTTGGTCATCATTGCTGCCTTTGATTTGTCCTTTTGCATACCTTCATTCATTTTCTTTTACGTTGAAGAAAGAACTGCAGATGCCGGTAAAATCGAAGGTAGACACATAATGCTGGAGTAACTCAGCGGGTGAGGCAGCATCTATGGAGAGAAGGAATTTCCAATGTTTCGGGTCGAGACCCTTCTTCAGACTGATGTCAGGGGAGGGACAAAGATAGAATGTAGGCGGAGAGACAGTAAGGCTGGTGAGAGCTCAAAGAAGGGTCTCGACCTGAAACGTCACCTATTCCTGTTCTCCAGAGATACTGCCCGAGCCGCCGAGTTACTCGAGCTTTTTGGGTCTCTGTCCGCAGATGTTGCCTGACCCGCTGAATTACTCCAGCACTTTGTTGTTGTTTTTTTGGTAAAGCAGCAGCTGCGGTTCTTTCCAAGTCTGGGTATTGTGTCGCCATCTGGTGGTTGAGCCACTTATAGATCGAACCCTCGTCAGTAGAGCTGGGACGGTCACGTTACTGAGTTTGGCCGGATTTGGGGGCGAAGAACGTTATAAAAGATCATTTTATTCACAATGCATGGATTACTACAGTATACAGTTTGCACCCCTGTACCATTCTACTGTTTTCTCAAAATTGCTGGGTTTTTTCCTTTTTCCTTCCTCCCACAATATGTAAAATTATATGGGATTCTGTGCCATTCTGTTTGTAGTTTGTTTGTCTGTTTTTTGCACCAAGTCCGCGAGCATTGCCACTTTTCATTTCACTGCGCATCTTGTATGTGTATGTGACGAATAAACTTGGAACTTGAACTAAACTTGGTAGGTCTTGTTGACTGTGAGAGAGTAGACTTGAAGAGGACACTCAGAGTAGCACCCCATTTTAGCGTAATAATTTCGGATTTAAAATGGTCACCAGTAAATTCACTGAGAATTCAAGACAATCTGCTTTATTCTGAAGAAGGGTCCCGACCCAAAATGTCACCTCTCCATATTCTCCAGAGATGCCGCTAGACCAGGCAGCAACAGGGCAGCATGTTGGCACAGCAGTAGAGTTGCTGTCTTACAGCACCAGAGACCCGGGCTCATAGAATCATAGACAATAGGTGTAGGAGGAGGCAATTCGGCCCTTCGAGCTAGCACCGCCATTCAATGTGATCATGGCTGGTCATCAATCGCAATCACAATAATACTTTATTAGCTAAGTGTGTTTTGCAACATACGCGGAATTTCATTTGCCAAGTCTTTGTCATAAATTAAAAAGCAACGGAACACACAAAATACATTTTAACATAAACATCCACCACAGTGATTCCTCCACATTCCTCACTACGCCCGTCATCTCGTCGCCCCTTCTCCCGTCACGCAGCGACCCTCTGTGGCTCCGCTTTCAACACACTTTGAGGAGCATGGAGAACCAGCTGGGAACAGACTTCGCCACCTCCTCGATTCACTGTGGCCCCGAACACCACAGCCCCACCCGGCTCAGACCTGCCCCACAAAGAGTGGGTCGCCCTGAACCGGCTCCGTACAGGGGTCGGCCGGTTCAACGGCAACATGCATCGCTGGGGGCTGCGTCCATCAGCAGCCTGCGTGTGTGGAGCAGACCAGCAAACAGCGCAGCAGCGGGTCATTTTCGACTGTTCTGTCCTCCGCCCCCCCTGGTGGAGGGGTAGACCTCGCGGCCCTCGACAACAGCACATTGAACTGGCTACAGCACCTGGAGGCCACTACATAACCTCTGCTGCCTCAAACGCAAGAAGAAGAAGATTGTGGTGGAAGGCAAAAAATCCCAAACCATTACCCCGATCTGGCTTTTTCCCCATATCCCTTGTTTCCCTTAGCCCGAAGAGCTAAATCTAAAGCCCCTGTCCCACTTAGGAGACCTAAACAGCAATCTCTGGTGACCTTGCCCGCCACCCAAAAAAAAATCAAGGTCGAGGTGACCTGCAACCTCCTACCACCTCCCGCGCATATGTTGAAAACCTTCCCCGACTATGAAGAAAACCGGCTTCGACTAGACCGGCGACTAAAAAATTATCATTTTTTAAACGGCAACCTATTTTTAGTCGAGGCCGCTTTTAATCAAAAAATAGCAGCAACCGAGATGAAGCCTCGACCTCGCAGACACCACTTTCGACCATTAGGGAGAGTGACCAAAACCTCCGGTGACCTCATGGAAACCTTGGGTGGCGGGCAAGGTCACCAGAGGTTGCTGTTTAGGTCTCCTAAGTGGGACAGGGCCTTACTCTCTCTTGAAAACTCCAACTCTCTCTTGACGACAGGTGCTGCCTGTATGGAGTTTGCATGTTCTCCCTGTGACCGCGTGGGTTTTCTCCGAATTTAGCTGAAATAGGAGAATTCAATGTTCACACCGTTGGGTTGTAAGCTGCCCCAGGCGGAATAAAGCCCATTGTTCAATCCTTTGCCTGGTGTCATGCTTTGGGTCACCTTGAAACCTCTCCAAAACTTCCAGCTTTCCTGCACTTTGTTCCCAGCCCGCAGCTGGCAATCAGCAGGAAACGTTTTTCAATGCTCCTGGTTCACAGGGGAAGTTTAAACCCAGCTATGAATGGGCTGCTTTTCCTGTACGGTGAGCAGTGTTCGATGTAAATGATCTTTCAAATTGCAAGCAAATGGATATCAACAAACATGTGCCTCCGTTGATGAACACAAAAGGCTGGAGTAACTCAGCGGGACAGGCAGCATCTCTGGAGAGAAGGAATGGGTGACGTTTCGGGTCGAGACCCTTCATCAGAACATCACCAATTCCTTCGCTCCAGAGATGCTGCCTGTCCTGCTGAGTTATACCCCTGTCCCACTTATGCCCCTGTCCCACTTAGGAAACCTGAACGGAAACCTCTGGAGACTTTGTGCCCCACCCAAGGTTTCCGTGCGGTTCCCGGAGGTTTTTGTCAGTCTCCCTAATGGTCGAAAGTGGTTTCCGTTTTAAAAATCGGTACTTTTTTAGTTGAAGCTAGTTGAAGGTTGTTGCCGGAGGACAAAAACCTCCGGGAACCGCACGGAAACCTCGGGTGGGGCGCAAAGTCTCCAGAGGTTTCCGTTCAGGTTTCCTAAGTGGGACAGGGGCATTACTCCAGCTTTTTGTGTCTATCTTCGGTTTAAACCAGCATCTGCATGTTCCTTCCTGAACAATCTGTAAATTGCTGCTGGTGTGCGTGACTTGTAGAATCTGGAAGGAATTGATGGGATTGTAATGGCAATGAAACGAGCTGCAGTAGGGTTAGTGTAAATGGTTTGCTGATGTCGGTGTGGACGTGATGGACTGAAGGCCCGGTTTCCGTTCTGAGTCTCTCCATTACTGTATCCAAGTTGTCCATTTTGTCAGGCGGAAATTTTAGAAGCTGCTCTCTCCCACCACCTGCTGGCTGCGAGTGGCTGTGACAGCTAGACAGCTCCAGTTGTCAACTCAAGCTGAGGGGACATTCAAAAAGACAGACCGAACATGCTGGAGTAAAGGGCTGTTCCACCTGGACGACCTAATCCACGAGTTTAGAAGAACCTAGATGAGTTGAAAAAAATGTTGTGGTTGTGTTGACTCGCCGAAGTAAAAGACCTCCTACGACTGTGTCTACGACCTCCTACGACTGTGTCTACAACCTCCTACGACTGTGTCTACGACCTCCTACGACCCCCCTCGACCTCTGCCTTCCGCACCTAAGACCAACTATGACTAGCTACGAGTGGAAAATAATCACATGATAAAATGATGTCAAGTTTGCATTTTTTTTCTCGGGCCTGTTACCGACCTATGTCTACCTACGACTACCATCACGACTTACTACGACCTACCTACGAGCAAAAAGTATCAATTTATTCCATGCCGACCTTATTTTTACTCGTGGACACTTTTTATCAGGCTGGAAAAAATGCCGCAACCTATTTGAGGCCACGAGTACGCGGGGACCACTCATGAGCATGAGGAAGAGTTACAAAGACCTCCTCCGACCTCGTGACGACCATGCTGCGAGTTTGAGTCAAGGGCAAACTCGGCAGAGGTCGCCAATTAGGTCGTGAAAGTGGGACAGGGGCGTAACTCTGCGGGTCAGGCAGCATCTCTGGTGAGAAGGAATGGGTGACGCTCCGGGTCGAGGCCCTTCCTCAGACATACAAAGTCCTGATTCAGAGGGAGAACATGTTTTACATTAGTGCAGTAAAAAAATATATCAATGTCTCATTTCAGTAAGACGTATAAACGACAAATCATAAGGGAAATATTTACAGCAAAAGGATGTGAAAGATGTCAAGCAATTTTATTTTGTGTATATCAAAAATCATTCTAGTAGCCACCAGTTAAAGATAAATCTAACCCTGAGGATAAAAGAAACATTCTCCATTTGATACTTTTAGCCCTAGTCCATGCCGACCAAGTTTCCATACTGGGATTGTCCAATTTACCTACATTTCGCCCATCTCCTAAATCCTTCCTTATCCACACAGCTCATAAATTTATGTTCATAAGTCATAAGCCTTTCGGCCCATCAAGTCTACTCCACAATTCAATCGTGGCTGATTTATCTTTCCCTCTCAACCCATTCTCTGCCTTCTCCCCATAACTCCTGACATATGTTATACTAATAACTGTCCAAATGTCTTTTAAAGTGTTAGACACAAAGTAACGCAGAGGCTCGGGCAGCACCCCTGGAGAACATGGTTTCCTTTCTCTTCTAAAATATTTCTGGAATATCCTCCCTTAATCTCTCCACCCACATTCATCACGACAGAATTTGCCACATTGCAAAGAAAATTAATTGGCCAGGGATCTCCCTGGGTCATGTTCATAAGTGATAGGAGCAGAATTAGGCCATTCGGTCCATCAAGTCTACTCCACTATTCAATCGTGGCTGATCTATATCTGCCTCCTTACCCCATTCTTCTGCCATAAGAATTAAACTATAATGTTTGGTTCTTAATGTTTTATGTTTTATTCTTAATTGTTACTGTATGTCATGTTGTTACTTGCGAGTGGAGCACCAAGGCAAATTCCTTGTATGTGAACATATTTGGTCAATAAACTTATTCATTCATTCATTCATTCTCCCCATGACCCCTGACACCCTTATTAATCAATAATCTCTCTCTCTCTCTCTCTCTGCCTGCCTTAAAAATATCCACTGACTTGGCCTCCACAGCCATCTGTGGCAATGGATTCCACAGATTCACCACCCTCTCTGCCCGAAACGTCACCCATATTCTTCTATCCAGAGATGCTGCCTGTCCCGCTGAGTTACTCCAGCATTTTGTGTCTATCTTCGGTGTAAACCAGCATCTGCAGTTCCTTTCTGCACACACTCACCCTCAACATTCTTGGCCCCAGATGACTGAAAGAAACCTGCTGAACTATATATATATATATATATATATATGGGATCCAAAGATGGTACAGTGATCTCTCTCGGAATGGGACTCCTACTTTAAGAGTCGTCTCTTAAATCTAAAAGAAACAAAGCCTAGAAATCGTTATATCATCAATATAATTAACTCTTCATTGCAAACAATGTCAAGTCTTGTTTAATACAGGTCGCAGGCTCTTTGAAAAGGCCACTGGGGAATGAGGCACAGGCTAAGCAGCGGGATGGGAGAATAAACACAAACCACTTCAATAACAGTCAGCTCCTCTGCACTCTCTGCTGGGCCACTCGCTGGGTATCAGCCTGTCGCTGGTCTACTGTGCTTTGGTTTTTCTGTTTCTCTTCGCCGGGTTGTACGATCGCTTTGGTTTCTGCCGCTTGATAGTTTTACGCGTGACCCCCGTCCGACCTGCTTTGGTTTTCTTCGGGGAGCCTTCGGTCTTCTCGGGTGGGCTGCCTTTGCAATTCTTAAAGGGGGCGACTTTCACACTCACCCCGGTAACATTGCTCGGGAAGTCGCAAACGGCTCGGACCTTCAGATTGGTGCTTTCAAGCCACCTTTTAAAAGATGAACAGTAAAGATAAAATCAATGCACAAAATCAAATGGCAGGCGTTTGACCCACACACCAGAATACTACCGATACTTCCAAATGACATAGGAGTCGGGTGCTGTCTGTACGGAGTTTGCAGGTTCTCCCTGTGGTCGCGTGGGTTTTCTCCATTTTCTCCGGTTTCCTCCCACACTCCAAACATGTGCAAGTTTGTAGATTACTTGGCTCCAGTGAAATTGCAAATTGTCCCTAGTGTGTAGGATCTGGTCGGCACGGACTCGATGGGCCGAAGGGCCTGGATCCATTCTGGTGTATCTTGAAAGTCTAGTCTAAAGAGACCTATCAACCTATCAAATCCATACCAGCTCACAAAATGAACCTGTTTAGCTTACTTTAGTTCAGATGATACAGCAGAGAACAGGCCCTTCGGCCCACCGAGTCCACACTGACCAGTGATCCCGACTACGGGTGCTGTCTGTGTGGAGTTTGTACGTTCCCCCCGTGAACGAGTGGGTGTTCACCAAGATATTTGGTTTCTTCCCACACTCCAAAAGACGTACAGGTTTGTTAGTTAATTGGCTTGGTATAAATATAAATGTGCCCTAGTGTGTGTGTGTTACTGTGCGGGGATGGGGTGGAATCTGTAAGGCAATGGGCCTGTTTCCGTGCTGTGTCATCCATGCCACAGAACGCTGTGGACGCCAAGTCCATGGATAATTTGAAGGCAGAGAAACATTTCAAATTTGTAGTTGCATCTCCCTTAGGTCCATTATGTAACAAATCACCTGCTTCCTCCCTCACATTTGCATTCAGTTTTTTCGGTATGGCATCACAAAGGTATACAATGTTTTCTCGGTCTGTTT